>VZTZ01024476.1:0-91209 GCA_013400955.1 Drymodes brunneopygia | reverse complement strand
GGACTGCAACCATGATGTGCTGTGGTACATTCCAAATAACTTAGCAAAGTGTCTAAGATTAAGAAAAAGATAAGGTCTCAAAGGTATATTTTGCTCTTTCATGGGTCTCAATCAAGCATGTAGGATGCTTTTGATATGAAGCAGATCCAAATGTTCTGTGCAGGGATCCCAGGTAGCTGAGGTGGGATTCCAGCTTTTGCTGTTGTTGTAGGATCTACCTACAAGACCTGCAGGCCCTCTGATGCTTCCTGCCCTGACAGTTTTGCAACCCTGCTGCCAAAGCATCTTCCCCGTGCCTGTACATCCATTTTTTGCCACACAATTAGAGGGAAGTGATATGATCTGTATTTTCAAAGGGAAATGTGAATTACAGATGGCAAACTAAAATGTCCAACATGAGATACTAGAAACTTCTGCCTCAGGTTTGGCCTTCTTAATGCTTTTTCTGTGGTATGGGACTTCTTCCTGATGTATTTGCATCACCAAGGGTTATTCTCAACAACTCTGGCTAGACTGCTAACTCATGGCCACCACACACAGGCTGGATAATTGTATTTTCTTCTCTTGGCAAAGTCTTGGACATGCTATTTGTCTTAGAAAATATTAGTATTAATTATTAGTATTTTCTCAGTATGTCCATTTCCTCATTAAGGGGTGAAATACTTAAGTGCATGTACCCACATTAATTTTCATTAATGATGCCAATTAGCAAACTGTTATAAACTTATAATAATATTGTAGCTATATAGATCCTTACCGGGATTATTTTTTATCAGCCACATAATAAGCTAAATTACTGAATTATTCTGCTGAGGATTTGTCACTTCTGCCACAAGTTCATTAAACAATGTTTATGGTCTCATGCAATTTTCTCCCAAACTAAAAAAAAAATAAACTGCAAATATTTGGGTAGGGGAAAGGAAATGAAAAGATTTGATTCTGTTTCATTTCGGAAGGCAGGAAGAGAAGGAAGTGTTTTGTCTGCTCAACACCCTAAATATCTTAAGGACAGAATTCTTCAGTGGCTTCAAATGTGGTGAATTGTTTCACATGTTGTATTTTTCTTCATGTATATGCAGAAAACAAAACACAAAAAGAATAACAAAAACTGAAAAGGATGTTGTGAAACCAAGAACTTTGATTCTCTGGGGGATATTATGATGCAAAACCTTGTGTTTCTCCTGTCCTGCTGCATGCTCTGGGCCTCCCCACTTATCCTCCAGCTGTCACTTTGCAAAGGTGTTGGTTTTCAGCGGCTCCTGGGCTGTATCTTTCAGGCTCAGATGTCAGACACTCCAACATTTTTAAATGGCTTTGGACATCTCTCTTCAGGTCTCTAATTTATTACGGTGAAATGAAACATTCCAATTCTCTCAATAAGACAACATATTGTGGGTTTCTTTGAGATTTGTCATTTTTTTACCTCAGATATCTGTTTTCAGCTAACTCAAATATGATGGTTTTGGAGCAGTTGGTGAGGAGTTCATCCCCGAGGTTTCATCCAGGTCTAGCTGTAAGAACAAAGGGTTATCCTGGAATATCTCATTTCAGGCTTCTCTGTTTAAGAATTTTATTTGCACCCAAAACTTGCCAAGTTGAAGACATAGAGGAGAATGGGTTATAAAGCCTTTTCAATGTCATTGTACCTTAACATCTATTAACCACAATAATTTTACTAATGTTTTCCTGCAAAAACAAAACCCAGCAACAATTATTTTTCAGTTAAAACTTCAGAGGGACAAGAGTAAAATAACTTACAGAAATTAAGAATAAGGTTCTGTAGAAGGCATGCAAAACCACAACTGGTGTTCAACAAATGCAGAAGACAGCTCTGCTTTATCTAACAGGAACCGAGGCAGTAGGTTAGTAAGTAAGCAGAAAAATTCATATCAGAATAAGTGTAGAGAGACTTCTGGAAACATGAATTAAATTATGGATGTTCCCTAAAACTTCTCACACAGCATTGCCATATCCTTGTGAATGTTAGAGCTTAATCCTCTCACCACAGAAGGAGCACAAAGACATAATGTTGCCATTATTTTTAAACATGACCACATTTTGTCCATTACCAAGGTTTCCTCTTTTCCCCACCATATAATTCCCTCACACAGGCTTTTTATCCTGCCACCTTCAACTGAACAAGCTAATAATCAAAATTATTCAACTATTGACACTGTTCTCCATTCACTCAAGTCATTTAACACCTGTAATATGCTTCTCCTGGTAGCACTGTGAGAATCCTGGCTTGTTAATGGAACAAATATCAGCACCCAAACGCCCCTGGCTCTGCAGAGAGAAATGGTGCTATCACAATTATCATGAATCAGTGCATCCAGCACTGTTCCACATGCTTCGTTTTAACCCAATAATAATTTTAATAATAGGGTTATGGCTGCCTCTAGCAATTGGAGAAATCCCCGAGTTAGTGCCAGTTGAGCTGATGTATCCACTCAGACAGGTGAAAAGCCACACACAAGCACTTGTTTATGCCCCTAAAGCAGGGGAGCTTCATTAGTAAAGGTTTCCACCAGGCAGAAGGACTCACAGATATGGCCACAGAGTGTCCAGCTCCAGAGGTCACACTGCCCATACTGCCAAGTAAAGCATCTGCTCCCTTAGATGCTGCATGTTGCAGTTCTATTTCTGATTAGATGTTCATTCCTCTGCACTCATCTTGCAGAAATAAAGGTTTTAAGTGAGGTATGAGCCAGAAACTCTATCACTCCATGTTCTTTCCCCAGGAGAGAGAGGAAGGGACAGTGCAGGTTGCAGAGGCTGAGTCAAATCTTGAATGGAGGACACTGTCATGGTGACACTGAAGTGACCTTTTCTCTCCCTCTTTATAACAGCAAAGGAAGCCTGAGATGAACAGGAGCATAAACTGAAGGACTAAACTGGTGGAAATTAGCAGAGTTTTCTAATTTTTAATTACCATTAAAAGGCATTAATGTCTGAAAGAGCTTCCAGCTCTCAGACTGCTGTTGGTTTCTTCTATGCGACCAGGATCTTTTTATTTGCTCGTGTTTGCTTGCAGGTCACCTGGCTTTAATTCAAGCTGAGTAATATTAATATTCAATGAAAGAACATGTAAGATGCCTTTTCCTGCACTTTCACATCCTGCATCAGGGCACTGCCTGTTTGTTTACCTCGCTGGGAACTTTTTGCATGTCTTTCAAGCACCACCAATTACCATTCACAAACAACCAGCACATAATTGTGAGCACTTTCAGATCAAGGCACAAACGCTTGTGCCAGTACCTGTTAGATTTGATTGGACAAGGTCACACAGAAGAGCATTAAGAAATGGAGACAGAGATGTCAAAGCATTTCCAACGGCAACAGCAACCACCCCACTCGTATCAACAGGGGGGAAATGGAAGCATAAACCAAATTGCATCCAAATGATTGCAATTGGAGCACATGTGTTATGGGAAAGGTTTGAAGTTAGCACATGTGCTGATATAGCAATATGACGATGAAGGGGGGAAAAAATTCCAGCATTCAGTGTCTTTGCAGCACAGATGGTTGGGTTTGCTTTGCTGGCCTAGTTGCTCATTAAAATGAATCAGATGAATCTGGCTATCCCAAACTGTTAGTGTATGTCTCTGCCTTATTATTCTGTGCTTTGCAACAATGATGATACTATTCTGCCCATGGGCCAAATAATGCTCCAGTGTGGATCACATGATATACTGGTGGTGGGCTGCCTATGTCTTGACTAAAAGTCCACTCTCCAGAGGAATCTAGGAAAGGTTAAAAAGCACCAACTGGATCATATCTGGGCAAATCATGTTTTACAAAATCATTCAGTAGGTACTACACAGACTTTAAGCAACTATGTGTGATTAATTGCAGCACCACAAATGACACCCACTTTTGAGAATTTACTTGCCCTTCATGTTTGGACTGTACTGAGTGGTAAACTGGCAGAGTATCTTTCATTTTTGTGCTCTTTTTCCCTTTTTAATGTGGCAAAGACGTATATAATGCAAAGAACACCACAGCTTCCCTCTTCTTATTTTTAATTTTTTTTTCTCTTTTCTTTCTCTTTTTTTTTCTCTTCTTTCTGTTTTCTCCGTTTTTTTCCCCTTCCAGAGAATGAATAACAGTTATGAAGAGTGGGGTGATATATGGTCCCTCTACACAGTCATAAAGTGTAAATTTTCAACATAAGATGCCTGTGGGGAGGGTAGATTTTCCTTCAGCCTCACAAGTCCCACTGATGTTAATAAAGGAGGCATGTCTACAATACCCTTCACTGAATAATTTACATCTGCACAGACAGAAAGTCAGAAGGCAAAGCTGGAGACACATCAGAAATCTGGCTTTAAATCAAGTAAAAAGTTTGCCTGTGTTTGTGGGTGGTTTATTATTATAAAAGGAAATCAATGCAAATTGAAATTAAAGCTGTCCGCTCAGCTTTGAGGGTTTCAGGATGGGGTTTAATGGGAGGGGTAGGAAAGTAATATGTATGAGGCATGGTTGAAAGATAAAGAAAAGTTTAAGGAGGGAAATGAAAAGCAAAGGTTAAAGGAACAGCAAAGGGTGATATGAACTACAAAGCAAAGTTAAAGTAGTTCTTTTGGAACTTCTTTCAAAAATATATAATTTTGTCGGTCAACAAGGAGGAGAAAAAATCCAGTAAGTTTGTTCAACATGATAGATATTTGATAATAAAGAATTATTTTGAGTTAGTGACTGTGTTTTAGACCAACAATTACTACCAGCTTTCAAAAAATCCAGATGCCAAGACATAGACTGCCAGGAGCATCATTAAGGATACATCTTATGAGATTAAGTTCCTAGATGCACATAACAAAATAGGCAACAAGGCACATAACATGATGTACCTTAGCCAGCCCTGGATGGACCAGCTGAGGTGCAGAAAGCATATAATTCTGTTTGTGCAGCCAATTCTTACTGCTCTGAAGATGCACTTTCACTGAATACTCACCATTAGCATCCTGCCCAAACCTTGACTAATTTCCTATAGGTGACTTAAAGTCACTATGAAGAGCTCTAGAAATTAATTTAAGGTGGGTAACAAAGGTCCAGATCCCCATGAAGGACAAAGTGTTGGACCTCCTATGATTTTCTACACAGGGAGGAAATAGTCCAAATAGTAGGTTTGTCTGATCCAGTCATTCCAAGCCATGGAAACCTGCGTTTCTCAAGTTTCTATCCCTCACAAAAGAGTTCCCTCTCAGAGTCTAAGCAAATACAGACCAAAAGCAGTCATGAGAATCACAGTATCACAGAAGCACAGAATGAGTCAGGCTGGAAGGAACCGCAGAGGGGTCATCTGTTCCCCCCTCCCTGCTCCAGCATGGCCATCCTAGAGCACAGGGAACAGGATTGTGTCCAGAGGGCTCTGGAATATCCCCAGTGAGGGACACTCCACACCCTCTCTGNCTCTCTGCCCATCTCTCCAGCCTGCTGAGGTCCTTCTGAAGGACTGCACAAGCCTTTGGAACATGCAGACTCAGGGGAAACTGAGGTTTTGGATGCTCTAAATCAGTTGTATATTCACTTTTCAGTTTCATCGTAGCTTCATAGAATCATAGTATGGTTTGAACTGGAAGGGGCCTTAAAGTTCATCTCATTTCAACCCCCATATCATGGACAAGGACATCTTGCACTAGACCAGGTCGTTCAAACTAGACATATTTACTGGGCTGGACCCCTTTTATCCAGCTGAGGAGACTCAATATACCAACAGGATTATTGTTTGACCCATCTTATATGCTTGTCTTTAAATAAGAAACAAGCATTCCCACAGTTATTTTTTGGTTTTATTTGGTTAGTTGGTTTGGTTTGGTTTTGGTTGGTGGGTTTTGGTAGCTTTTTTTTTTTTTTCTTTATAGAAAGAGTTTTGGATAGCTAACTTAATTTTGAACACCAAAGTTCCAAATATTTTTGTTGGCAATTGAGGTCCTGCTGCTCTCAGGACCCCTCAACCAATGCAGAGTTTAGTTACATTTGTAGATCAGGGACTTTGTGCTGTTGTCCCTTACTGTCCCTTATTGTGTCCACTGAGATAATGGCAAAGCTGCCTGAAGAATGCCCAGCCCCTTTCATGAGGGCTTCTGCTGGGGTATTTGCTGAGCAGCAATCCTACAGCCTGGCCCACATCATCCTAGAATGGGTTTGCTCTGCATCCCTCACTCCAGGAGTGGCTCTAGTCCTTTTACAAACACAGCTGGGACAATGGCAGCTCCTCTGAGACATTGTTTCCTCTCCTCTGTCTGTCCCTGTTATCCATCCTGCTCTAACAGTGCTGTGTAAAAGTTTCCATGGTCTGTAAATTTGTCATGACTAAGGGTGAGCTCTATTTCTTCTGCTCTCATTCTACATTAAGAAGTAAGAAAAGTGTTTTAATCCAAACTGAAGTGACCACTGTGTTGCAAAGCTGACACATCCCACATAGCTCTTCTGTGTTAAGCAGAATCATCTGTTTTCCAGTTCAGTAAGTCAAAAAGTGGTGGGTTTCTTTTTACTTCTTTTTTTTTAAATATATTTTTCCCCTTAAGATACCAAGCTTGGTGATAGTTTAGTTGGAAAATGCACCATCTGAACAGATGGAAGAAAAATCTTTCACAGAAAATATATGCATATTTCTTTAACTGATGTTTAAGATGTTTTTCACTAGGTAGGAACCTGATGAATATTTAAAAAGGTTATTGTTCTGCCATTATCACTACACCACTGTGAAATTACAGAGTGGTTTTGAATGAAACAAAATGAACTTCACAGAAGTGTTGGGTGGATGTTTATGATAGCAGATTGTCTGACTGTTCTTAAACCAGCTGCTTTCAATAGGAAGTGGGCTGTCTTTCCTCAGTGCACTCCTCTTTGGTTCAGAGCCAAGAATTGGGAAAAAAGAAATAAGTTTGCAATAAATGCAGGAAAATGGGGAGGAGAAACTGAAGTTAAAAGGAAATTAAAATATTGTTTCACTATACCTCCATATTTCACTGTTTAGTTTGATGTCAATGTCACATAAACATGTTTGTTTCCTAAGAGGAATAAGAAAGAAATCCCTGGTAAGGAATTTATATATATTCTGAGTGTAATTTGTTTTATTTACAAGCCTGGCATAAAATGGTCAAACAGCAGGCAAGATAATCTATTCTTCTTGGAATCTTAGCCTTGTGTTAAATTCCTAGGAAGCAATTTAACGTTCATAGATAAATCCAAGCAAGAGCCCAAGAAGGAGGGCAATCTTTCCTTATGTTTTTATGTATTCTTGCTCCTTGACGTCCCTCTATGATATCTCTCTATAATTCTAATCTTATATTATTAACAACTTTTCCACAGAATCATACTTTTTGTCAATCAAGTGCAGGAATTTTGAGGTGTAGGTATTTTCAGTGTCAATAGCTACACTTGATCTAACCACTCCAGATTACCTCTACAGTTTATGGAGAAAAATATCTGCTTGTGAGAGCAGTCTGTCTCAATCTATTATTTGTCAGGATGGGGGAGGGAGGGCTGAGTGAACAGGATGTAGCTTTGCCAAAAAATAACAGGGAATTCTGATGGCGAAGAGGCTGGGCAGGAGTCACCAGTGTTCCTGTGCAGTGAAGGTGGCCAGCATCACTCAGAGCTGCATGACCAGGGGATGATCAGGGGGACAGAACTTGTGAGACGTAAGGAGAAGGTGGAAGTGTCACTTTAAGAGAAGAATAAGCTGGAACTCACTGCTTTCTGCAGCTACCTGAGTGCAGGGATGCTGGGGTTGCTGGTGCAAGTTAGAGGAGGGAAATTTTGGCTACATATTTGGAAAAAATTCTAGATGGTGATAAGGGTGGTCAAGCACTTTAGTAGGTTGTCCAGGTGAAATCTCCTTTGTTGGGAGTGTTCAAAGCCTGACCGTACAATGCACTGAGGAACCTCATCTTATTGGTTGTGCTTTGAGAGCTGGTTTAGATTAAAGGCTTCCAGAAATCTCTTCCAGCACCTCTGAATCTGTGATTTGTGCCCCGTAAGTTTGTGTGGACTTTGCAATTATGAAGAAAGCCAAAGGGCTATAAAGAAAGTTACTCACTCCCATGTAAACCTCTCTATTTTATGACCCCCTCCATTGTCACACCTTTGGAGCCAAAATTATTCGTCTTTTATCTGTACATTTATTGGTGTGTTGTCTAACCATCTGCCAGCATAGAGGACCATAGCATCAGTGTGTCTATACCACGGCGGGCTGCTCTGTTACTGGTTCTTGTATTTGGCAGTCAAACTATTGTAACAAGACTGCAAACAGAGATGCCCTATTGTGGCTGAAACATGACCATTTTTCTTTAGCCAGGCAAGAAAGAACCAAAAGACTTGAGGAAACAACTATTTTCGTCTTATATGGCCTCAAACCCCAAGCAAGGGCACACATCTTGTGTGTGGAAAGAAACAATACAGTCTCTCACTCTCCCAGTGGTGGAGAGACAAGGCTATAACCAACAAGGTGATTTCAATTTTACTTTATAAGTTTTGTTTCTTTTTTCTTTCTCAGCTTTTCTTATTGAAGTGAAACAAATTAAATTAATGAACTTTCAGGGAGACAGCTCTGATTCAGGGCCATGCATATCTGTGAAATGGTTTTCCAATGAGTGCATTAGCAATCCCTAAACTGAAAATACCTGCAATGAAAATCCTGTCAGCTGTCAGGAATAGATTAGCACAGCTTGACTTGGCTAGAAAAATCCCCAGGAATTGTTGTGCTGGACTATCAGCATTGGATATCTGTCCCAAATTCTCAGTGTCAATCAAGGATGGCCAGAGAACAAAGATCAGACAAGTGGAAGGAGGAGAATGGGTTTTACATGAGGACTGACTGTGGAATTTCCAACCTGAAAACTTCCAGTTGAGGGAAACTAGTACAGAGCTCTGTAAAGATGTCACATGCAGAAGCAAGAGTGGGAAGATTTCTACTGTATCTTAAAATGCAAGAATTATGGATGCCAAAAGAGCCTGTTAGAGGGTGACTTTTGAAGGAACAAGGGTGATTTCATCTTTGCACAACACATATTTAAGATGCCATGGGATGCTATGGGTTCTACAGGTTGATATAAGCTTAAGAGGAGACTGGGTTGCACAGATGAAAAATAGATCTGTCTATTAAATACAAATATCTATCTTGAAGAATTCCAGGCTCTGAAGTTTCTAGTTTTTTACAGAGTTTTATTCCTTGAGGAAAGTCTTTACTCTGTTTTGCAGCCCACCTGTGGGTTTCTGGTTTCCAGTAATTGTTGGTGACAATGGCCAGATGGACTGGAATGATTATTCATATGGTTGTTAAGAGGTGCTTCAAAGAGAATACAAAAAGCTTCTGAAAGGCCATTATTTGCCTCAGAGACAAACTGATGTGGGACAGATCTTTGCCCTCATGCTTTTGAGATTTGGTGTCACCTTGGAACACAGCTGCAGTTTTTGAAAATTGATAATTTCAGTTATTCCAATATCAGACAACAGTGAGAAATATTTTCTTGAAAAGATATAACAATGTGTGCTCTTTAATTTTCTGGCTGCCATGGTTTCTTGCCATTCATTAGGACTATTATAGTGAATAATCATATTGGGAAATTAGCATTAATAACAGAAAATATTTACAGATCACTCTTTAGTCAATTATTTAAACAAATGATAAAAAAAATACTTCATTCTGTTAGTTGTGGAAAAAAAGTCAATGCTATGTCATCGTCCTGCTGGTATCCAAAACACAGGATAAAAAAAAGAATCCCTAAAATTGAATTTATAAATCCATATTTAGAAGCCTGTGTGTACATCCTAAAATTTGTCAGCGCCTCAGAGGTTCCCTGTGGAGCTGGCAAGAGAATTCAGAAGCTGTTACAATATAGTTTGAGGTTTGAGTGGGCTCCCCTTTTCTGGGCTAACAGTACTATTTTCACAGCCAGTTTTGTGCATGGCTCTACCACAACAGATGCCCTGAAGCTTACACCTGTCTGCAAAGCAGTTAGACAATTTTCTTGAGGAGCAATATTTCTAGGAAAACTCACTGACACTTGCATTCCACTCGTGCCATTTTATCTTCCACTTAATTGTTATTATTATTTTATTATTTATTTGGTTTTTTTAGTCATTTTAAGGTCANGGTTTGGAATGAAATGATCTTTAAAATCCCTTTCAATGCAAATCTTTCTGTGATCCTGTGATTCAGATTTCATGGATTTTTATCATTCCAAAGGAATTCTGCTCTTTTTTCTCAGTGTTCCCCTAGATGCTCCTGTTACTTATGGCTATTGGGAGAATTATCAAAGATGTGAAACATTCCTTTCTTTCAGGGATTTAGTATATAAAAAGGAAAAAATATTAATCTCCAGATTATATGCCTGTTTTAGACACCTTAGGCTCCCTTTGCTGTCAGTTTGGGAACAGTCAGGCTAGGGCACAGTTCACCTCATGGTCTCAGGACACTGAAAATGCATCAAATTAATAATTCTTGTCAAATGTCCACATCTTCCCATTGACTATATTAGACATCACAAATCAGTGTAGCATACTCAACTGTGTGTGTTTAATCCCTTGTCACCTTGCTCAGAATAGAACTTCACTTTGAAAACCTAATATCTAATTTATTCTCTGCAATTCTTTTACACAGCATTACCACTGGAAGGATAAGTATAAAATATGGAGTAGAAAAAAATCCCAAATTGTATTAGAATTACTATGCTTCAGTGTCTTACCCCATTTCAATAATACAGCAGTGATGTTTTGTCCTCACACATACGAGAAGTAGGACCACAGAAAATGTAGATGCAGTAGAAGTTGAGAGTAGGTCCAAGTCAGAAGTAAAATAAATGAGATCTCCAAATTTTCTATTCAGCCAAAAATCAATTCCTTTGCCAGAAAATATTCTTTAACATCTGCCGTCTGTTGCTTTTAATTTTTATTGATTTTGAATGAAAATGACATGCTGTAAAGGATTGATGTTCAAATTTAGCAATGCATAACAGACCAGACTTCTAACTTGTTCTCTACAAAATGGTTTTCTTTCTTTTTTTTCAGTCCCTGGATGCAAATATTTTAATGGACTTATTAAGGCAAAGTCAAGCATTTCTAAGTAACGTTTTCATGAGTCAGAGGTGTTGAGTTCATGAGTGTGATTTTAACTTTAGCCAGAGCAGCCGGTGACCTCCACTTCTGAAAGTCAAGCTCTCAAGTCTGAATTTGATTTGGCCTTTGAAAAATAAATAGATGAATTGTTTTGGCATTTCAGAAGCACTAAAACAAACAAACAAACAGATGTTGTTTTGAATAAAAAATAAATAAAACATAGACTCTAGAGGAACCATTTCAATGGGAATCACAACATTTTACTTTTTTCTGTTGGAACTCAAAAAATCTATTTACTTCCATACGAGGGTGGAAACACAAAACTTTCCTGAAAAACTGAAGAAACAACCCCAAACTGGCATTTTCACAGCACAATTAATAACACTTAAAAAGAGGAAATAAAACTGCATGATACTATATCTATTTCCTTCAACACTCTCACTCATCTGCTGGCCACACAGGACTCCATGTCAGCTGTAAAAGCCATAACACTCACAAGCCAGAAGCTCAGCATATAATATCCCAAAATGCTTGTTAAAATTGGGCAAGAGGGACCTCCAGCCTTGCCTTCTGCTCTGGATTTTACCTTCTGGATGTCAGTGTGTCAAGCAAGTAATTTTGCTTCCTTGCATTTCACTGATAAAATATTTTTTTGGTTTGCAGAGGTGTGATTTTTAGATTGAATTAATGTTTGCAGAAGATATTTCAAAGATGTTTCCTTGTAACTATTGTAATAGGACTTATTATTATTATTATTGCCACTGATAACAAATCCATTTAATAGCTGCTTTTCATGTTATCTCTTCCATACATCCTGTTTTTAATGAAGCCTGTTTTTCAACATCCTCTGTACTGGCAACCCCAAAGAGCAGATATAATCTTTTTAAATTTCTTTGTAATAATAGAGGCTACTTGAAGGTATTATTCTAGACATCAAAAGAGATTTCAAGATCCTGAGGTTGGTGGCTTTTGCAAACAATACTATCAAACTCCTTAAGCTGAGAACTAGGTTCTCACTGAGATTAATATCTGACCTAAAATTCTGCTTATTTTATGTTCAATGATTTTCTCTCATGCTTCAATATTTTTCCTTGAGCATCACAGTCATACCATTTGGGTAGGTCACACTCAAGTATAGGTTTTTTCTTTAACAACCCCTCTGAGAAGAATGAATTATCTCAATTCCACAGAAGAATAAAATGTGGTGGGCCAAAAACCTTGTCTGTATTCACACAGGCCATACTCAAGAAGGAGAGAAAAGGTAAAATCTATTGTTACCCATTGTAACTCAGCCTGCCAGGCAGCCAGGAAAAGAAATGAAGATTTGCATGAATAGTTCTTTAGAAGTTTTGAAATAGATAATATCCCCAAAACACATTTAACACCAAGGTTTAAATCATATTCCAAGATGCTGTTTTGAGGCTTTGCATTGTTATTGCTTGGCTCATGTTGACTGGGAACTATGCACAAAATCCATCTTTGAGCACTAAAACAGAGCTGTTTATATCAGTGTAGTGTGTCTTCATCAGGGATGTCTCAAATCTGACTAGTGACATACTCACAATGATATATATTTCATCAGCCTAGTTAACACAGGCAGCTCTACAGAAATCATCCCTATATTCTAGGGAAATTTTCAGAAAGAGTAGTGAGCTGTGTATCTTTATTCACATGCATGAGATTAATATTTGCAGAGAGCTGATAAATTTTGAGACAGTCCTTCTAGACTTTCTTAGTTCCCTTATATGCCTTTGGATAATTGTACATAAGAAAGAGGCTTCTGTAAGAGTGTTTTCCAGAGCTGAAGTTCCATCTATGTAATTAGAGCTACTTAAAAATCAAGTATTTGGTCTAAATGAACACATAAGGCTTCTTCTTTAGTCCCCTCTTGAGAGATATTCATGCCATAAGAAGATCTCTCTGAGCTGAACAGGATAAACTGACCTGTCAAGATGTTCTTCATGATGGAAAATTATACTCACCAAACTTCTGGATGTTAACCTTACAGATTATTTCCAGTTTGGAGTGGCACTCCAAAGGCTCTCTGAAAATTTAGCCTTAAAAGCACCTTGGAACTTGCAATCAACCTACTTGGTAAAAATGACCCTTTCTGACAACTTCAGTTTTCAATAAGACTGTCTATGAGGCTCTTTATCACTCGGAAACAGTATTCACAGGAAAACACAAAAATAATATTTTCATGGAGTATATTTCAAATATCCAGTCAAGAATTTTCACCAAAAATTAATTTCAAGCCTAAGTAACATCAAATCTGCTTGAGCACTTGCACTTTGTCATGGGAGGAATTTAAGAGGATGTAACTTCAAACTCATCTGCTTTGTGCAAAGGTAAATATAGACTGGGAAAAGGCTTTGCAGGGAAGGTAAAAAAGGCCTATCTTTTTTTTTTAAACCAGGTTTATTATAACTAAAAACTGATCACTTCTCATACTCCAGAGGACCTTTTTAAAATATTTAGTCCTAGAAATTTACTCATAAGCTGAAACCAATTTACGGGGTGGATAGCACACAAAAATAATCTCTCTCTAATACACACAGTCTTTTAAATAACATCCTCTATGAGGCACTAAAGCTTTAATATCAACAATATTCCTGAAATGAGGAGAGTGAAAAAAAAAAAAAAACATGAAGTGCAGAAACTGCTATCAATTCCATTCACAGTGGCAGAATGACTCTAATAGCTGAGACGTTTATGAGTCATAAATTACCATTTATAAATGCAGTGTTTAGCATTCATTTCAATGGACAACATATGGTAGCAACATTTCTAAATAGCTTGAACTGATAAATAGGCCAGTGAAGTGGCTCAATTTGTTAAAATGCTAACACATTAACTACTGCATGTGGTGGTGGCATGTTTGCATCCCTAACACTGCGTGTCTGCTTGGGCCTTATGGAAATAGACACTTGCCTTGAATTTATGAACTGGCAGAGCCAGTCTATTTTTCATAATGATTTATGAGGAATCACCGTTTGCAGACTGGGTGATCCATCTATGACTGTGTTAGCCTCAGTCCCACTACGTTTCATAGCACGACTACATCCCACGCTTTAACCCCTGGCACCCTGTCTGCAGAGTCAGAGGAATCTGACTGATTCCTCAGCAGTGCTTGAATCTCTTTGAAACACTTTGTCCTTTCAAAGGAGTCAGGTAATGATTGGAACCTGATCATTATGGCAGAGAGATTGATTAACACAAAATGATTGGCTGAAGACTCACCTGAGGTCATCTCTGCTTCTATTAAAATTGTGGTGTTTCATACACACCATTCACCAGCTGCTTTTTCTTTTGCCTTATGTAATAGCCAACCTAATATTCAGTTAAAAAAAAATAAAATAAATCACTGCTAGGTCTGAAGAAAACAGAAATGCCCTAGCAACTGCAACATTACAATGATACAAACTTTGAATAATATTTACAGGAGCTTTGGGCTGTAATTTTTTCTACTCTACCTGTATTTAATTAGTTTCTTTTGTCTTGTCAATGATTTAAAAAAACCCAACAGTCTTGACATGTGTATAAAGCCAAAACAACCCTCCAGGTCTCCAAAATATAGTGCAGATTGATGGGTTCAGAGGCTCCAGCACAGCTCAATAAAAACTACTTGGGATGCTCAACACAGCAGTTTCTTTTTCCTCCTTTACTTCTATTATTTTCCTTTCCCTTTTCCCTTTTTCTCTCTTTCTCTCTTTCTCTTTTTCTCTTTTTCTCTTTCTCTCTTTCTCTTTCTCTTTCTCTTTCTCTTTCTCTTTCTCTTTCTCTTTCTCTTTCTTTCTCTTTCTCTTTCTTTCTCTTTCTCTTTCATCGTTTTCATTTTTTTTGTTTTTTTTACCTTTGCTTCGCTCTTCTTATTTTTCTACCTGTCTGCTGTCTTTCACCACAATTCTCAATAACCTCCACTGCATGGCTACTTTTTTAAATTATGAGGATTATTTTTTTAATCCTAGTTGATTGTAGAATTAGAGATTCACAGGGCTGTTCTGTGACAGACTAATAATATATGAGATGCAGTTTATGAAATCCTAAGCACAATGGAACAGGTTTCTGCACCCTGCTGACATAAAAAACTTCTTGAGTGTGTTTTATGTGAGTTTAAAAAAAAAAACATGCCTGAGTGCTTTGGAAACAGAATGTCCCCCTAAAACTGGTGGGTGTCATCCAGCAGAAACATCCACAGTGAAGACTGCTGTCTCCAAACCTGCTGTGGACAAATTCATCTTATTCTAAGGAGGATTTATAAACCAGGACAGGGGAATTTCTCTTCATCAACTATAAAGAGAGTCTAAAATTTAGGTCAAGCACCAACTAAGCACATATTTATCCTTTCTTAATAAGGTTTTTACGCTGATAGAACTTTGTTTTGGAATGAGGACATTTTAATGACAATGAAAATTGCAAAAATATTAATATGAATGATGATAACGACAATGATAATAATGATAATGATGAAGAGAAAATGCAGTGCTACCTATCTAATAATTTTATGCAGTCTGGATCCAATTGTGTTAGGTATCATAGAAACTTCAGGGATTAATCAAATGTGCTAAGCTAAAGCAGATTTTGAAAATGAACCGCACATACCCACACCAAATGTAAGTTTTTTCTTCATGTTTCAGGGAGGGAATAGAAGTAGAGTACATCCTTGCAGTCATTTGATAAATCCCCTGGTCCCATTTAGGTCTATAATTGGAAAACTCTTGGTATGCAATCTCAAGGGGAGTAATTCAAAAGTCCTCTGCCCATCTCTAAAGAGCATCCTTCAAGAGGAGGTGCTCTGGTAAACTTGTGTTTTCAGCTTATTACCAGAGGGAGCTGACTGGCTGGGGTTTCTTCAGTATTTGCAATTTCAAAACCTGGGAATATGTAAGACCTGGTTGAGTTATTGATTTTGAAGCTGCAACCATTTGAGAAGTAATACTACGTAGCAGTTAAAGGAAATAGCTTGGATAACTGCTCAATCTTAACTGCTAGAAAGAATAAAAATGAGCAGAGTTCAGCCTTTCACATGGGGATCAGTAAAGAAAGCAATGAAGGTGTCTATTCTGCACTGTAACCATTTACAAGCTGTTCTTTGTGCTGTCTCATGTTTAAAACAGTTTGTGGAAATCCCAAGCTTCCATGAGAGGTTACTGCTAAAAAGGAACAAGTCAGCTAATACTTGAGGAAGAAAATTTCCAGCCAAGGAAGAAGAAGGTGTGTCTGACTATCAAACATGATCTCAAGCCTACCAATATGTGCCAAGGTGCTTCAAGGGAAATTTTGTCTTTAAATACAGGCTTCTCAACAGGCCAGATGCCCTCTCTGACTTGATTTCTGGAGAAGCAGGGCAGCTCACCTCTTTTCAAGAAAAGCTTCTGAGAGTGATATCTGGTCAGCACTTTAAAAATCAGGCCTTGAAAACTGTCTTAAAAGTCGTCATACCAAAGGATTCAGAAGTTCACTTTTTATTTAAGGAATGTCCCTTCATATTGCAGTTATATTTTTTTTTTATGGTTGGCAAACACGCAAGACAGGATTGTCTCTGCTGAACACATCTAGCTCAAGGTGGTGTGGAGCTGAGCTCGACCCAAATGTCTGAGAAGGAGTAAATGACTGTGGAGAGGGGACTTTCCTCTCTTTTATACTTCAGAGACTGCCCTATAGAGTCCTTTCAGATTGCCTTAACAGCTTTGCCACTATACAGCTCATTAGTTCTCACTATTTCTTAACGGAACAGCCGGGTAAAACATGTTTAATTTATACTCAGCTTAGTACTGAAATATATTCTCCATAAAACTTTAAAAAGGAGAAAAATAATATAAAAAATGTTCCTTCCAGCATAACCATCACTAACAAATAATGAGCTTGTTTATCATTGCTTTTTTATGTCTGATACTTCAGGCATTTCAGAGCCCTTTCCAGACTATTATCTACTGCCCTTCAAACCCTTCATGTTGTTATCCTGTCTTTTATATCAGTAATAGGTTTTAAGACTCATAGTAATGAATGCAAATATATGACTGTTTTAGGGCAATAAAATTGTTCTATAGCAGTTAACTACGCTCTTTGCAACAGTGAAAAGCATTTTAAATTAGCAGTTGGAGAAAACTAGGACATTGGAACAGAGACAATATAAGAGTGCAGCAATCTATTGGCTGTTACCTAATGGAAAAGTTAGTTCATTAATGCTCAAGTCAGTTGTTGATCACTAAGGGCTGCAATGTAAAGTTTGACTCCTGTCTAATGTGTTGTTGTTAGCTGAAATGTTTTTGTAGAGTTTGTGTCTAGAGTTAATCACAAGTTTTAAAGAAAGAAGAGAAAATGAGGTAACTTTCCTTTTTCTTTTTTGTTTTTTGTTGTTGCTGTTGGGTTTTTTGTTTTGTTGCTGTTGTTGTTTTGTTTTATGTCATTGAATTTGTAATGTAGTTCAGCAATTCTTTTCTTCAGTTCTTCAGTTTTTCTTCAGTTTCCCAGAAATCCCTATCTGTCCTAACAACTTGATGAACTGTGTGGGTCCCTTCCAACTCAGTGTATTCCATGTTTCCATATCTCAGCCCCAGTTACAGGACGAAGCTGGAACATGCATCTATGATCATAGATATGGATAAACCAGTTAAAGCCAAAGGCTCTGTCTATCCAGTTATCCAGAGACAAGTTGTCCATTCATTAGGATAGTAGTGTGAAGTCATAATGATGCTTAAAGGTTTTTGCTTTCTATATTTTTTTCATGTATTTGTAGCTTTGCAAACTGTTATTAATGGTTATATAGCTCCTGGTATTTTTCCTACTCATTCTCTTAGATTTTAGAGTAGTAAGCTTACCTTCTAACAGAATCCTGAAATACTGCTTAGGTTTATTTTTCAAGAAGGCTGCCACAAAGGACATTTTGTTTTCCAAACAGAAACTGAGAAGACGGAACAAGAAATGGGGCAAAGAAGCCCTGGACCAACTCCACTGTGGCAATAGCTGGGGGAAAATAACCAAACCAACTGCTCTTCTAATTGGACAATATTTGTTACATATGCTAAGTTGTTAAACTTATAAAAATTGTAGAAATCTGATGCCAGGTGTGCCCATGGGGTCACCTGGAAGCTCCAAATAAAGTCTTTCTTTTTATCTTACTGTTTTAACACTGTTGCAAGACTTTTATCTTTTGATATTAGGCAACAATAAAGCTGGATTCAGTTTTGCTGCATTATGGAGCACTGATGGGCGACCAATGCAAAGATATTTAAACCTACACTGTGGATGTTATTGCTCTCCTAGCTTAAACTATCCTGATCTGGGGTGTTCATGAGAAAAATTACCCCACCATTCTTCAGGATGTTCTGTTTCCCCACAGTTCTTCAGGATGTTATGTTTCAGGGTATCCCCACAGCATTAGGATGCTGCTGTGCCCAGGCTAAGTCCTGCTCACAAGCAGGTTGAGCTGGCAGTGATTCAGTTCTCTCTGTACCATGCTTCACTGCAGTGTCCAGATCTACAGCCCCAGACCCTCAAAAGAAAAGAACTCCACAGGAATTAGAAACCTACTCTAAATCTATTTAAGCTCCCTCCTGAAATCAGGGATAATAGATGGCTCTGTCAAGGGCACGATGGAGAGGATAAATACATTTAAACTTTGGGGCTACTAAATTACTCTCACACTGAGGTTATTTAGTTCTGTTTCCCTGATGGATGGATGAACTTTAGCACATTTTAATTCTTTCCTTGACCGTAGTCAGTGCTGTTGGAAACTCTCCTCCTAACTGATCTGTCAGCTGAGGATCTGTTTCCTAGGTTGTAATGATCTATAATTTAGTTAGTGAGAAGATGCATATGAAGCAGCTTTTGCCTCATTTCCTTATGAAGACACCAAACTGATGGATGGTTTAATTCAAAAGTCAGTTTGTTCTTACCAAACAACTCCACACTCAGACTCCAAATCCTGTCACTTATGTCTGTTTAATATCTCCTAAATATGCTGTTGGTTTTTTCCCTCTACCTCTATTGCTAGAAATAAGACTGGTTTAGTCATCACTTTCCATCGATTCTGCTCTCTTGTTGGTTCTTCCCATCACCCTACAAAAGCAATCATTCATCTTACCCTGTGCTCAGACTTAACTCTGTGTACAACACATTTATTCTGTGTACATTTTCACTTGAAATGTTGCCTTTGGTGAAAAATGTGTTTAACCTAAGACAGACTTGTCTGTAGAAATGAAATATTTATTCTCATTTTTTTATTGAAAACATAAAATGACTCCTGTTTTGTTAACAAGCTAAACAAATAAGGGATGGAGGGCAGAAGATGTAGCTCGGCTGACCAATCCCCTCCAAGTTTATTTAGCAGTTAAATACCCAGGAAAATTAA
This sequence comes from Drymodes brunneopygia, assembly GCA_013400955.1. NCBI lineage: Eukaryota > Metazoa > Chordata > Aves > Passeriformes > Petroicidae > Drymodes > Drymodes brunneopygia. The sequence goes on along the minus strand of VZTZ01024476.1, from coordinate 71,792 downwards.
ACTTTTTAAGTTTGGGGTTTTCAATGACTGATTCATATCGAAATGTCAGCATAAGTGAAACATTATTCAAAGGTCTTCTTTGTAAATTTCTTGACACATTTATGGTACAACTAACATTTTTCATAACAAAATACACAGAGGATATTTTAGTTCTATCACCTATTAAAAAGTTTCTGTACAGTCTTGGGCAAGTTGTATATTTGAGTAGCAATATTGTTCAAAAGGATGGAGGTAAACAGCCTTCAAAATTCCATTCTTAAAAAATGCCATTTATTAATGCTGAGAATAAGGGTATGTATTTGATATGAATTGGATTTATTTTTTTAATGTATGGTTTTGGTAAATTTTATCTGTGGATTTTTCAGTTCCCTCAAAAGCTTAATTAAGATGCAGTGTCATGGCAGAGAGAATTTCAGGAACCAGATTATGTTCTCTGGAAATGGAGATAGTATTTGCTTTTAGACAATTCAGTGACGTTCTGGCATCCCTGAGAGTTCAGCTTGCACACTTTGAGAAGTAAATGATGTATGGGTAACATGGAAAAGTCATTGTGCCAGTAACCACACAATTAGGGAAACTAAGCTGTGGTCATTTCCATCATGTTTTGCAAGCCTTTAGTCCAGCTAATGAGTCTGTGGACCCTTAGAAGAGAACAGATGTGACTATTTCTCAATCATGACACGATCTCAGTGATTTTATTCCAGACCTAAATGATCTACTTTGTTTTCTTGGGTTTCATGAAGAAAGTAATATGCTGGTTGTGACTAGCTGAAATACCCATGGTATTTCTTTCTCTGCAGGGAAATGCTTATAAAACTGGATCATTCAGCCTATTCAGATAGGGGTTTTAAATAATAAAGCCTGTCATAATACAAATAAATAACATAGAAAACAGGCATTAAAAGCATTAATGCCCCAGACTTCAGCATATTGCAACAAAACCTGGTTTCATCAATTTTCTACAGATTCAAGAAGCAAGTGTGACTTCACAGACTGTTGCTGTGGAAATGCATTGAGCATCACTGCTGCTTTAAAAGGTGGAAATACATCCACAAGAATCTCTGCACAGAGCCAGCTCAAGCACAGCAAGGTCAGTGCTATGGTTGAGCACAAAGATGATGTTAAACCTGACTCACTATGCTTTGTCCCTGTATCAAACTCCCCAGAACTGCTTAATTCGAGAGAAACATGCAGAGATACACTGGTTCTGCATGGGGCTGGCTTGTGTCCTCCGTGCTAATTAGCTTGGGCTCTGAGCACCATGAAAAGAGGGTTATCTGGTCTTGAAATAGCCTTGGAAGCAGTTTTCTTTCATGTAATGCTGTGCCAGAGCCAAAGCTCTGGTGGACCCAGCTGGCTGTCACCATTTCTGTCAGACATGAGCTGGCTCTGAGAGTGGCATTCGTCTCATTTAATGTTAGATGTCTGCACCACAGACATCTACATCTCGATTAGTCACCCTTGTCTCCCTTTATAGTCAATGGAAAGAAACAAGCATGATTCACCCCATCCTAAAACAGACATCTCAAATGTGGATGAATCATGCCTCAGCAGTGTCTGTTTTGTGCAGGCAGTGAGAGGAAATGATGGAAACACAGGGCTGATGTCAGGAAGGAAATTAGGGCTTGGAAGTTACTGAGCAGCAGCACAGCAGGAGAAGTGTATTTGTGGGATATACAAGTAAGTAGAGAAAAAAAAAAAAACACATAAACTACTAATTTATGGTCATGTGGCAACTGGTTTGAAAACACAGGAGCCAGAGTATCATCTCTGAGTCAGGAATGAAGGTGGTCACTTTGGTATTGGCTTCAGCATTAATGTTAGAAACTACTGAGTTTAATCAATGACCTGTATGCATCTGCCTTCTCCTAAGACAGATCATTATGTATGATACATCTCTCCAGTATCACAACATTATTTGAGCTAAATGAGATACAGAGAACTTCACTGGGTTTAGTGATCAATTTTAACGCCATTTGTTGTTCATTATTTTTTCTCTTCTTTCTGGTGATTTATCAAAAAGAGTGAAGCCAAGTAGTGGCAGTGTCCCATGGCTCCTATAATCCAGGCAGGTTATTTCATCTCTCCACTCACTGCTTTTACAGACTCAAAAAGTAAGATAGATAACAATTTTTTCATTTCTGCCCAGTAACTTCCCCTTAAAACAAATTTTAGTTTTATGTAGTACCATATTGCAGCTGCACTTTCCTCTAATAGTGACAGAAGGCAGGGGTTTTTTCCAAACAAATGAGAAAGCTTATCCAATAAAATTTGGATGTTCACAGAATTCATGATTTTGGGCAGTCTTTGCTTCTGACTTTGGTAGCATTGGCAAGAAGCTTGGGGAATCCGGTGGTCTAAAATAACAAAAATCAATGTGAAATAAAAGAAAATCTAAATGTGGCATTCTTCTGCAGCTTGAAACATGAACAGTTAGTCAGGGGTACACAATGTGGTGCCCTCATTTTCTCAAAGTGGAGCTCTTTAAAGCTTGCATCCCATGCCTTTCCTGTTGACATTCAAATTGACTTTCTGCATTTCATAATGGTAGTTCCTGACTTGCTTTTCACTCTATCTGCCAAACCCACTGCTGGGTCTTTCTCAGATGCACAAGAGTCAGGGATAAAGCTGATGGAAAATGCATCACTTATTGCAGTCATTTCACTAAAGTACACCCCAGTACCAGCAAAGTAAGACAGAAAATTATTAGAATTGGACTGCTGTCATCAACTGCTATTTCATCAATTGCTCAGTTTTCTGACAAGCCCAAGTTCTTCTTAGCTTTAAGCCATTAAAACAGTAGTAGTAATAATAATAATAATAATAATAATAATAATAATAATAATAATAACAATAATCATAATGCATCCAGAGAAAAACAAGGCAGCACTTTAGAGGGAAAAGTACCATGTTTTTGTCAGTGAAGGCTATCATCTCCATGTAACCTTCCACAAAAATGTCTCCAACCCACTGCTCCCAAGCTACTACACTGCCAGGGTGCCTTGTCTGCATGATCTCTAGGATCCTTGTTTCTGTAGGAGTGAAAGGACTTATCTCAGAATCTGCTCTCTGAATTCCCTCCTGTCTGTTGCAGAAAGAATCAGACACTGAGCAATGTTTTACTTGAAATGCAAGTGATCGGGAAGAAAGACTGGACCCTCTCAGTCCTGAAGGAGCAAATTTCTGCTTTGCATCTTCTAGGAAATTCTATTGCTCTGAAGAAACACTTGCTGGCATTCTAGCCCCTGGCTCTGCATATCTACCAGTGAGCCCTACCGCATGAGTTCTTCGGCCATGAAATATTCCCCATTGTGAACTGGGCAACATCCAGCTTGTATGGCTCTACAACAAAGACAAAATTGGTAGATTTTGGGGCAGAAACCACACACATTCTGTTTTTACAGATGAACCAGGCCAAATTGTCCTGTTAGCGCCACTTGCCTGTATCCAAACAATCCCATTGACCTCAGCTGAGTGTAGCTAAGAGGAGAGCTCAGCCTCAGCATGTGTCCCCTATGGCTGTACCACAGTGTGTAATTATTGCTGTTTGTTATTTCTATTGCTGCAGAACCCACAGGATCAAATAAAGATCAGGATCCCAGCTGTGCTGGGTGCAGTGCAAACATATAAGCAGTCATGGTGCCTGCACTGAAGAGCTTACAGCTGTGTCTCTTAGGAGAACATTTCTTTGTCTAATAGACTTCTCTATTAAGACCTGTTAATTGCTTCATTCAGCCTAATTTTGTGTGTGTGTGTGTGTGTGTGCTTAGCTTCTTCTGTTTCTTCTGCCTAGCCCCCCTAGACCATCTTTAATAATTCTCCTTCCTTTACAGTATCAACAGCTTTCCACACTGTGCTGCTGTGTGGAATTATTATTCCCCCTCTTACTTCTTGATTGTCTGATCAGACACTTCTCCTGCAGTCACTTTCTGCTTTCCAATATATATATATATTTTTTTTTTTTTTTTCTTAAAACAACTATTTGTCCATCTTCTTTTTATTGTAACTATGTCTTTGGCTCATTATAATTCCGGCATGGATGAGTGGCACTCCTTGTGCCTCCTCTCTGAGCCATGATGTCACGTTCCCTTGAAGGACTCCCCAAAAGCACATTCACACTCTGCTATTCCCTTTGCCTGTCTTTTACTACCAGAGAAATGGCTCATTGTCATCCCACAGGTTTCCTTCACTGTTGCAACCTAAATATCACATCTTGCATTTGCCAAATGTCTGCTTCAGATTACCTCTCCACACACCTCTCTCCAGAGGCATTAGATGATAGATTTTTTCCACTCTTCCAGGCTGAATCACTTTTCACTGTTTCCTGCTCATATTTCTAAAGTCTCTTGGTCCCTTTATATAACTTTTGTGCTTTAATTCTCACACAGAAATCTCAGCAGATATTTCCTAGAGGAGGGTCTCTCTGGTTTTTAGAGGCAAAGTGTACCCAGTGCAGTGCAGTTGCACCTTCAAAAGATCACAGGCTTGTAGTCAAAGCTTTGACTCCCATAACTGCAACTGTGATGCTCCATGGACAGCACTGGTTTCTACTCCATTGCTGGAATAGCAAAACTTTGCTCCTGAAGGGGATTTTTCAGAAATGCAATGCCCATATTGTTTATTTCTTTCAGTGCTGAAATAGCAGTCATACTAGACCATGAACAATTTAACAATATGTTAAATTTGCCCATAAAAACTCCTTAAAAAAAAAAAGTTTTCTTTAAATGCAATTGTTTTCTGGTCTGACATTGGCTACCAGAGTAGAGCAGGGTGTGGTAGAAATGGTGGGTGTTTTCTCTTGTTTCTGTGCATTTTTAAAGGTTGAAAATCCATCAAACAACTTTAAAATTGTAGGTCATTAATCAGGGGTTGTTGGACATCTCTGACCAAATGAATTTTCAAGGGGGAAACCTGAACCACCTTAGCTGGAGATAGGTGGTTATATATGCTAAAGGAAATCTCTTGAACTGCTTTCAGGTGGAGAAAGAAGTTTTCATATTCTTTCACTACAAGCAGTGTCTCCCCTCAAAAGTCATTTTCTTAACATTATATAAGGTGCAGTTTTTTCTCATATCAGTTTGAAGAGATATGCAAGGATTAGGTGGCAGACACCCTGTTTAGTCTAGAAAACTGTACTAGCTTTCAGAGATTATATTGCCCTGACTGCCTCCACAATTTACCCTAATGAGAAAAAAGTAGGTGACCATGTTCCCTTTGATGGTATCTGAATTAAATACATAGATATGTCTCAGCAATGATGTCATTAGGTGGGAGTTATTGTGACTAACCACTAATAATAAACCACTTTTATAACCAAAATTAATTTGCTAATTGGTCAACTGTTATCTTTTAGCTGTTTCCTCAGAACAATCAAATACACTGAGGAAGAATTACTTCAGGAAATAGATTCTTCTTTCATCTCAGTCTTTCAACAAAATGTCTTCAGCTTAAGGGATCCTCCTCCAGTAATTTAAACTTGTTGCCTATACCTTATATGCAGGTTTTAACACCAGTAAATTTGAAGTTCTTCAGCTGGGATTAATTCCTTCCCATATGTGGTAAAACAAATTACCTCTTATGTGCTGCAATTAAGAGTCTCATCATATAAGCACAGAATCATAGCATGACTTGGGTTAGAAGGGACATTAAAGACCATCTCATTCCAACCCCCTTGTCATGGGCAGGGACACCTTCAGCCAGACCAAGCTGCTCAGACAATGGATTGTGGTTTAGAGGATGTATGGTAATAATTAAGATATCATAACTTAAACACGAGTTTCATCTCTTGGAGTTTCTTGGAAAAATATCAGAGAAAACCAAATTATGGGGATTAGGGGAGAAAATTTGTTTTGGTACATGGAAGTGTCTAGACATTTTCTACTGCTCTGCAACACCACTGAAAAAAAACAAAAGCAGTGATGGAAGGTAAATCTCACCTTACCTCTGTTCAAATATTTGAAGGTTGGCTATCTAAGTTCACTGCATTCTTCATACTCTCACTGGGGGCAATTTGACACTTTACTGTGAGGTTGTGCCATTTAAAAACTTTAAACAGATTGGAAGGAATACCTTAGCGGGTGGACTTGATTTTTTATTTCAAGCTAGTGAAGTGAAAATGATTTCTGATGCTGAAAGAAATGCTTGACGTTGTGCAGCTTCCTTGGTTTTGGGGCAGGATAAAGTAACTTCTCTGGAGTAATCAATTCTTTATGTCATAAGGTTACTTTGTAATGATCAAAATTATGCAATGTTCATATTGATAGGATGTCCTCTATTGCCTCCAGGCTCTTAAGCAGTTTTGAACATATCACTTCAAGAAAAGCATGGTCTGGATATTCAGAAAATATAATTAGGAAGGGAGGTCAGAGGGGCTGTGCAAAAATGACCTAAGCAGAGGAATTGAAGGGGTTCAGGTTGTTTAGTCTAGAGAACATATCCTGAGGGTGCTGCCGATAGTGTTCTTCACATTCTTCCTCAGTCTTCCTGAGACTTCTGCTGAGGAAGAAGAAATGATGCTTTCTCGACATCTCTGACAGGTGGGTCAACTCATGATTTCAACAAAAATATTAAAATGAGAGTTAACAAAACTCGTATCAGTGAAGATAAAAATGCCATGGAAGATAACATCTTGGAAATTTTTGAGCTTCCTGTGTTAAAATCTTGGGCCTGGGTAAAAAGGTTTACTGAGTGTTAAAATGAGTGGCCTACTCAGACCACAGGGATGATAAATGAATATTGTTATTTTTGCAAGGATGAAAGGAGCCACCTGAAGTAATCAGCAGCCATATGCATAAATAATCTCACAAGAATCTCATGAAATCAAGACAATCCACACAGTAGTATATTGTATATTGTATATTGTGAATAACTCCTCAGATTCTGCCTCAAAGTTAACTGAACTTGCCTCTAGATTTATGTTTTGTTCCATAATCATAAATGTCTTTGTATTAATCGCTTATACATTTAACTCTGTGCACAATAGGCCTGACCACCTTTTGCCACAATGTTTCTTTTGAATTTTTTTTTTAACCTCCTTTTCAGGTTTTGTATATCTTCCAATTCAGTAGCTGTCACTAGATTTTTCATAAAGGGCAATGCAAAAATTAATGCAAATACTATGAATACACTTTCCTCCTGCCTGAATATGCAGTCCTTCTCACCCTGGCCCCGTGCTATCACACTTCCACCAGCCTGGAATTTTTTTTTAGATGGAATCTGAAAGGGAGAAACAGCCAGCTGAGGAGCTGACAGAGAGCAATTGAAGCAACAGATCCCCTGACAATTTTTTTCAGCTTCAAGGTCAATTAGATATTTTGCAGTCAAATAAGATTCTGAGTCCCTGTGTATAGCAGATCAAATTGCCCAGCCTTCTTATCTTCCCTCTGCCTCTGCTTTAAACAGCTCGTCCATGGCTACTGCAGTGATCCTTTCTGGATGAAAACTCTGGGGATGAGTATCCTTCATCACAATGTCTCAGGCTCATTTGTTTTGTCAACAAACCACAGTGTTTTTGAAGCTGCTGTGGGAACCACAGGGAAGATGTTACAAACACAATAACGTATTGTCTGAGGAAACATTCAAAGACAGCGAAGGAGTCAGATGTCACTGGAACATGTTTCTTCTTATTTCTATGGTGAGGGTGAGCAAAAGGAAATAATCTATGAAAGACACCCAGGTACACTCACTCTTTCGCTTTCATTATTCCGTTATAGCAAGAAGGGATTTAAAATAATTGTTTAAACTGTGCGAGTTCTAAAATGGCTTCCTGCTGACATGCTCTTGCTGTCTGGCTGCCTGCGTTTTTAAAGCCTATATTTGCGTAATATCTATTTTGGCACCTACATATTGACAGTAATGGAGAGTGATGATTATCTGCAGAGGATGTGGAGGCAGTGCAATATTCCCCATTGTCTCAGAAGACCAGCTAGGTCAGGCTTGAAACAGACTGGTCATCTCTGGGAGAAGGGAGAGAGGATAGCTCTGTTTTCACTGCCTTTTTTTATTTGGGCTCTTCTCTGTTCCTCCTGATTTTTAAGAAGTTGTATCTCATTAATGGGCACAGTCAGCAAAAGACTGTAGCACAAAATGTAGTTCTTCTGTGCCTTGTAGCATGCACCTGGTGTAAAATGTAGATTTTTTTTTCAAGCAATGATGATGCTTTCTGATTTGTCCTGGGTTTTTGTCCTGATTTGCCTCTTTCCAGTTGTGAAAATTCAAAATAATATTTCATAAAATCATAGAAAGGCTTGGACTAGAAGGGATCTTGGAAGCTATCTAATTCCAACTCCCTGCCATGTGCAGGGACACCTTCCACTAGATCAGGTTGCTCCAAGCCCTGTCCAACCTGGCCTGGAACTCTTCCAGGAATGGGGCAGCCACAATTTCTGTGGGAAACCTGTGCCAGTATAAAATAAAGCTGAATGGTTTGTGGCTGGCCGCTCTGGGCTGTTTGTAGTATTGTCGATGGCCTCCTCAGAGTGATCTCCCCCAAGCCTCCCAGGTGACCTCGAATCCTCTAACCTCTCGGTGACGACGATGAGGGAACCTCAGGTTCCCCGGGGGCCGGAGGGGCTGACAAGGTGGTCGGGGGTTCTTGGTTCCGTGCCCAGACCTCAAGCTTAGAAGGCGGAGATAAAGGAGCAACTCTCGATGGAGTGAGCTGCGGGGTCTATTCCAAAGCCAGGTTCTCCACACGAGAACCCCGAACTAGGGCAGAACATGACCTTATATACGACAGCAGCAACCAATCATGTGTAACCAAAGGGGAGGAGATAGGGAGAGGTTAGGGACATTCGACCATAGGGAAGGGAGGAGGGGAGGGTGCAAGGGTAAACAACCAATCATTAACCGAATGATACAGAACATTCCAGAACTGGGTGTCAGAGTGACAAACAGAATAACCAATAACAACTTCTGTGAGTGTGGCAAATCCCCGGATCAAACCACAGTTTCCTCAACTGCAGGGGGAAGTCCTCCGCCTGGTGGACTAACCCACCAGGGGGTGTTATGCTTATGTGCTTCCCTTGATCTTTCCCCCAGGGAGACCATCCCTACATGCCAGGGCCTCTCCACCCTCACAGGGAGTAATTTCTTCCTGATATCCAATATAAACCTACTCTCTGTCAATTTGAAGCTATTTCCCCTTGTCCTATCTCTGCATGCTCTTGTAAATTAATTGTAAGCTGAAATAAATTATTTCTCTGTGTTCAGTTGTCTCAAGTTTTTAAAGTGATTCAGGTTAGATCAGAACTGTGAGCCCAACACACTCCCTGTGTGGGTTTGTCCCACAATATACAGTGCAGTTCAGTGCTTTGATCTTTACCTTTCAGATGTCTCAAGGTCTCTCCCACGTTATCTAAGAGCTATGGTCAGTACTTCACAACCTCTTTCTTCAAGTCCTAGTTTAAATAATGACTTCAGAAAAAACAGTACCCACTGCCCTTTTTCTTCAAGTGCAAAGACTGCCACTTGGATCTCAGATTTACTCTGCTCTGAAAAGTGACATGGGAATGGGTATATCTTTATCAAACAGAAATTAACAAAAAAATACTGGTTTTTTTTTTTTTTTTTACCTGGCATGGTGTGAGTAAAACTCAAAAAGATGTAAAGTTAGTTTTCTGATGCAGGCACTACATGATGAATCAGAATAAGGTAAGATAAGACAGGATGAGACAGAACAGAAATTAGATGAACGCCCAGAAGTTTGCTGGCTTCCCACAGCCACGACCATTTCCATCTCACATTCATTAATCCTTCATGAGCCTCAAAAAATTGAGTTTATTAAAGCAGGCTGAAGTCAAACCACCCATGGATTTTCAGCATGCTTCTGATGCAGTTCACCCTTTTCACACAGCTGTGAAAAATGTAAATACCTTGCAATATCTATGTAGAAAATTTGTGAAGAAATAGAATTTGCCACTACCTGGAAAACAGAGAATTAATTTCACACAAATAAAAGGTTAGTGTTTATTTCCACTCAGAGTGATAAAAATGATGGACTTCTATATTTTAAAAAAACAATTTATATTAAGTTATCTGGTTGGCTTGCAAGGAACAGAGGAGGGATTTTTCATTGTTTTAATACTAAATATTAATTGGAACTAAAATTCCCATTGGGTTGGTACTTGGTTATTGGTATAATCTTTATCAATGCTAGGACATTGAAGGAGTTAGCTTTTCCTGACTTATTTATGTACTCTAAATATAGCAGTCATGCATCAAATAAGAAGCACACTTATAAATAATTTATGGAAGATGAATAATGGATTGTTAGATGTCTTAATAAATGACTAATCAATCGTTATAGAATCCACAGGTCAGAGGTTACTTTTAAACATGGCAAATAAACTACATGAATAATAAGCTGTCCAGAAACCATCATCCTTGCAACTGTATAGAAAGCCATTCATATCCATAATATGCACATAACTAGACTTGATGAATAATACAACAAGAAACAAAATGTAAAACATACACATTTTTTGAGTGCACTTCTGCAAACCATTCATCTTACTCATCTAAGCGTTCTAAAGCTGGCAAAAAAACAATAGGAGCTTGAAAATTGTCCATGAAGAGAGAGGTACTGTCCTCCTTAAAAGCATATTCCTGGTTTTCAAGTCGTTTAGGGAAGGTACAGATATTGTACAGATCTTTTATAAGATCAGGACGTGATTAGCATGGTGAGTGATGCAGGTTATTTCTGCACTGTTGCTACTCAAGATTCTTTCTCTTTATTTGTAAACAGGAAGACCACTTTCCTCATCAGCAGTTCCTTATGGTATAAAGGGCTTACTCTGTAGCCTGTATAGCTGGTGGATGCGCAGACCTGCTACTCATGGCCAACAAGACAGACTGCAGAAAATCTAAAATTGGTGATAGAGTGTTTTAGGATTGCAGCCTGACCCCAGACTGGAGTATCTGAGCAATATCTTATGTGGCCATCCTGTAGAATGATATGATCTTCATTGTGTTCCTGCCCAGCAAAGGACCAATGTTACACTCTCTGGTGACCTTCAAAGCCTTGTCCCTGAGTGGCAGATCATACATATTGCATGGCTTTGATTAACTACTCTTGAAGGTCTCATAAGGACCCAATAATGAAAAGAAAAGCCAGACATAGACAGCAAGCTATACAGTATTTGGGAAAATGGAAACTCTTAGGCTACGGGTAGCTGATCATTTTTCTTCCTGAAAGAGTAAGAATATATATAAGAATAAATTACTCTCATCACATTTTTAATAAGATGATAGAATTATTTCATTGTACAGTCTTCTTTTTGTTTTTCTTAAACCCTGAGCTGTTTCTGAAAGCCTTTAAAAGTCAAGAAGTCTTTAAGACTATTTCAGCACGTTAAATAATCCTAAAGAAAAACCTGAAAGACAAGTGAATGTGTCAGCTAAACAGTTTAAACTCTCCAGCTTTAGTCTCTATAGGCAGCAATTACATTTCGAAGGAAAATGTTTTACAATCGTAATTACACATAATAGGAGGAATGTATTTTTTCCCTTTATCCTACTCCCATGGTGAGTCAATTTAATTTTTAAATACAAGAGACATAATTGATTTTAGCCCTAGATTAGTACTGAAAATGATCTATATGTGCTCTCACTAATGGAACAAGAGAATTGGCATTCCTTGGGGACCTTAACCCAACCCAGTTCATGGCAACAATTATTAGACCCTGACAGGTTAGCTACTAGGAAGAGGGGGGCAAAGAATACCCTGCTGATTAACAATCTAGTGAAATAATTAATGTTATGCTCTTCTCATTTAATTACGGATTATTCACAAATATATTATTATTAGAGACCACAAAGGGAAGTGGCTGTGCAGAATTTTGACTTCATCTATGCTGCTTATAAGGTCTTTTGTAAAGGGTTTAGGGAAGCCTCTTTCTTTGATTTGCTTCTGAGCATATCTTAAACAAATGGGACCTTTTACAATTTCATTAAGGTCTGAGTCAACAGCCACGGAAATAAAAAAATTTACGCCCATATCAGAAGAATTATATCAGGCTTAAAAGTATTATAGCAAGACAATGTGTTTGCTCAATATATTAGAGTAATGGGTGAACAATCACTAACAATGCAGCTTGTTCAATTTCTAATACCTTTTTTTCCTGTGTGTCATAATAGTTTATATCAATCAGAAAACATCATTTTACAGGCTGATACAAATAACAAGAATAGGCACAGAACTTTACACTCTAAGTGTAATTTTTGTTTCACCTGCAATAACCTCAGTCATTTTAGATGTCAAATAGTTTATTTTAAGTAAAATGAAAGTGAAGTGAATGGGAAAATGTTCATGGCATCTGGGAAATGCCAGCCCCTGTGGTTCACTGACCAGCCAGATTATTTATGGGTAATTTGGCTCACCTATAATTTCAAGTGACATACAAACATGGGCATACAGACTAAACTACCTTGCTTTGATAACAAAAATGTGCTTTGTTCTGCTTAATACTTGTCTGTTTTCTGGAAAGTAGGATGTCCCAAATCTCACACAAGTTGTAGTTCTGTTAGTTTCCAGTTGGATGAATCCTGAGTTTCAAATTTATTTTATATTCTTCTCCAAATTTGCACAAAGACTTAGATATGTCAAGGATAGTGGGACAAAAAAACAGTCCAGACTTTCAAACATGGGCGTTCAGAGTTAGACTTATTGTTAATAACACTTGGCATTTGCAGTGACAATGCACTTGTTGTAGGCCTTTGACCCTTTCCACCATCCAGAAAATAAGAACAGGAAAAGACGCTCTAAAGAGGGTGCATTGCAGATTTTCTAAGCTGTGTGGTCAGGATGTTCTTGTCACTCTTATTTCTTGCTGCACTGAATTTTGTGAGAACAAATTCTTGTTGAGTCCTGCTGAATCCAGGCTAGACAGGGAGCCAACATGTTTTCAACATGGAACTTGCAGACTCTATCCTGCCTCCTTTCTCTGTGCACACTTTTTATCCTTGACTTGTAGCAACTGCTAGAGTTTTTAATGGAGAATGTTGGCACTCTTATGGAAATTTGGTGTACAATGTAGGTAATAGTGCAAATCTGGGAAGGATCATGCTGTTGTCTAGAGCAACCCAAGAGAGCAAACTGACCAGAGCCTGGCCATGACAGAGAACCAATGTTGAAGGTGTCCCTGCGCAAAGGAAGGTGGAGTAGAAAACCTTTAGAGGTCCCTCCCAACCCAAACCTATGATTCTATGATTTTGTGACTGTATCTGCAAGTGCCACACTTCAGAGGCATTCTGGAATCATCAGTGAGAGCATACATGCAAAGGAAGCATGCTATTTTGCTAAAGGAGTAAATAAAATTGCTTTACAGCGAAGCCCACACCTAAGAATCCCTTTGGTTTGTCCTCAAGTGAAAACTCTGGCAGCACAGGACCATGTACTGCAAGCATCTCTTAAGGTGTCTGGCAGCCCAAAGGGTTACACATGGCACTTGCATTCAGCAATATTTTGTACATCTTCTGTGAGTTTACAAATGCAATTTTGTGCCGTGTCTCATAAAGACCACTCTCAGTCTTAGTAAAACCAACACACGTAACATTATCTGGTCTGGCCTGGAATGTGAAAAACACTGTTTCTAGATAAAAACAGGCAAAGTACTATTCTGATGTGTGTGCAGCATAATTTTGGGAGTGGAAATATGAACACAAAGCTAGTCCCAAGGTAATGATCTAAGGTAGCTGCAATGAACTGTCCTCCTTGGTGTCCCTCTAACTTTTCTCATCACTTCAGGTTTACTGCAGAACTAGTGCAGCTTTGCTCATTTTGGACCAGACTAGGATCACACCTGACCTTCTCAGAGCACAGGAAGAACAGACAGATGAAAAATGCCCCCTTCAGAAAAGCCAGCAGTGTAGACAGTGGACCACAGTTGTTTAGTATCACTGTGTAAGACTACACAATATTGACAAGGGATAGTTCAGTGTTGCAGCCTTAAATCTGCTCAGCATTTTGAAGCCTGTTGAGGAATACCAGCTGCTGGCCCATTAAACTCAAACTTTGTCTTCTCAACATGCATTCTAATTGGAGACAAGCAGCTCCATAGCAAACATAACAGCCAACACGTTAAACTCAGCAGGAGCCTGTAGACACAATAAATGTTAATTGATAGCAGTGTGTCAGCTATTGGTAAAATTCTGCATCAGTCATGAGTAGCTTTGCCACGAAAAATAGGACAGTGAGATGTGTGCAACTGGCATTTCCCAGCCTGAGCTGTAACATAAGAGGTAGGACACAGGTTCAACTAAGAGGAGAATTTTCCAAATGCCCAAATACTACCTGAAGAAATGTGGAGGTGTCCAATGTGGGAGATATTGAGCTAGAATTTACCCTGGTAAAGGAAAAGAGAGATTGGATGCTGGGTTTTGTTTCACGTTTCCTCCTCCTACAGGGTTTCCCTCTTCTGTGATACATAAACAGAGAGGCAATTTCTCCTTTGAGATCACTCTGCTGACTCCCCTTCTGTGTGGTGCCCAGCAACAGGACAGGAGACAATGGTGGAAAATTATGTCCAGGAAGTTCCACCTGAACATGGGAAAGAACTTCTGTCCTTTGCAGTGACTGAACACTGGGACAGATTGTCCAGAGAGGGTGTGGAGTGTCCCTCACTGGGGATATTCCAGAGCCCTCTGGACACAATCCTGTTCTCTGTGCTCTGGGATAGCCCTGCTGGAGCAGGGAGTTGGGACCAGATGACCCACTGACATCCCTTCCAGCCCTGCCCGTTCTATGATTCTGTGATCACCTACCCCAAATGGCCATGCATTGAGTGCTCCTCTCCTGACACTGCTTGTCATTTCATCCTGAATAGATGCAAGTGTGATGCTCTGTCTGAAGCACTGCTTATTTAAGGGGGCACCCCTTCTATCACTATGGAAGTTTGAGCCTTATCAGATGGACTCACAGATTCAGCAGCACACCCTTACAGCAAATTTTCACTCAAAACTGAATGGTTCATGATAGTACATATGGGAAAGAACAGGTGCTGTTTATTCCTATATTTGCATTTGCACACATAGCCTTGCTGTCTTACTCCTCAAATAAACACAAGCTTTCTGTGGCACATCAAAGACAACCAGCAGAGTGCAGCAGCCATTTGAGAAGAAGGTCTTGCATATTACTCTTTTTAGCATGTGCCTGGACAAGGAGGAGGCCCCTGAAGGCAGATTTCAAGCCCAGATGTGCACACATCAGGACTAGAAATTCCTCAGTGAAGCACTTACAGAAGGCTGCAATAGAAAAGAAAAAAATTGTTCTCCATACCTAATTCTGTGTTAACTAGTCTAAACCAGAAAAAAATAATGGGAGCAGATGATCATGCAGAACCTGAGAAAAGAGACACTAAATGCACTTTTTTATATACAAATAGCAATTAAAAAGTCTAAGTATCCTACTGTGAGGTCTGCATTACATGGACATCATCTATTTATTGATGATCAGGATAATGATGGAGAGTAACCTTTCACAGTTTGAACATGCAGAGACTCTTAGAAGGTCAGGGAGACTCTGCAGCTGGAATGATGGCACAGGATGGCTCCTGGTTGTGGCATTCCGAGTTGGACACACCAAAGGCAGAAGTAAAAAAGGATTGATTCCAGACAAGGCAGAGTAAACAGCAAGGATAAAGTAGGTTAAAAATAAGTGGGCTACTGACTTTTAATGTGTCTGAAAATGTCTCTGTAAATAATTCATGCAAGCTCACAAAGGGTATATGAAGACTGACAGTGGGTCTCATATATTTAATTTCCTCACAATAAAAGATAACTGTCCCACCTTTTAAGAAAACATCTTGTTCAGTTTTTGAGCTGAAGCACAACGTAGAGCTACAGCAATGGGTCTGGTTTGAAGAGTGATTCACTTAAAGGCACCCATCGTGATTTCCCAGAGGGGTTGGATGCATTGTGAGTAAGATGGGATTCCCTCACCCCCATTCCACAGATTTACCTAGAGCATCCTCTAAGCTGGAGAGGACATAGAGTACCACAGGCAGGCCATAAAATTGAAAGCACCATCTTCCCTCATATTTGTTTAACGATTTAGCTTGATGCAAGTTTAACAACTGGAAGGAATTATAGATGAGGTTTTTGGCATATTATGACAAAGTTGAAGCCATTCAGCAATTCCTAGTGCATCTTATGAATCAGTTTGTGTGGAATTCTGGATAAAAGGGTGGACAATACTTAGGGCTTCCAACTCTTAAAGTGCAGCATTTGAAATATAGGTAAGAAAAATAATGGTTTGGTATAAAAGACCAGATCTAATATACCTTGTGGTAACCAGGATTTACCTTTCAGATGTGGGTACTTATTACGGAAAAAGGTAGTGAAAGAAGATGATATAGCAGCAGGTGTGAAAGAGTTCAAGTCTCTAGACTCTTTATCCACTCCTCATTAAATTAGATTGTTTCCATATACTTAGTGGTGTAAATATCAGTTTACCAATTAATTTTGTAGCTGAATTTGGTCAGAACCTTTCTGAGGTGTTTATGTTCCAAATCCAAGTACTTGAACTGATGCTTATTCTTGCCCTCCCTATCCAACTCCTGGCTTGTAGGCTTTCATCCTGCTTTCCCCTTACTCAATCCTAGCTCCACAGGAGAATTTCATAGCAGACATTTCACTTTGCCCCTTCCTTTAAACAGCTCCTGCTTCTGTAACCTGCAAACTGAGTGCAGACAATAAGGAAATGCTGGGCTGCCCTCAAGGTCATTCCTCCAGAAGCATACACACACTGCCAGGAGCATCCAAAGGGGGTTCTCTCCCTGGTTTTAGTGTTTTGTTTTCTTGCCTGTCCCATTAACAGATCTAGTCTTGCATTACTTGACCAAATCCTGCAGGGGTATAATGCCACCCTCAAGCCAATAATCTCAAAATTTTGTCCATCATTTTAAGTTTATTGAGTACAGCCCTGCAGAGGAAAACTTGTTGGTAATGGCTGATGAAAACTTCATGAGTCAGCTGTGTGCACTTGGAGCCCAGAAAGCCAAATGTGTCCTGAGTTGCATCCAAGGGACTGTGGACAGCAGGAACAAGGAGATGATTTTCCCACTTTGCTCCTGTGAAACCCCACTTGTGTACTGTGTTCAGATCTGGTGTCCCCAACGCAACAAGGACAGGGAATTATTGGAGCAAGCCCTGCCGAGAAGGTCTCAAAGTTGGTAAAGGGCTGGAGCACCTGCTCTATCAAGATNTTCAACCCAAACCATTCCATGACTTCACTAGCCAAGAACCCTGGTTGTGAGAGGGTTTGATTTAGAGTTGCCTATTTACTTAGGATACTTACCTATTTAACACTTTACTTAGGATACAAATGCCTTTATCTGAGATTCAGTGAAGCCCTACTGAATTGTGACCCATCAAGTGACTTTCAGTTATTCTCTACCTGGATCTATTGGAAATATTTTGTGGTCACATCACCTTACCTAGTGATTATCTGTTCAGTTGATTGCTAAGTAGAACTGCATTCTGTTTGCTCATTGATGATTTTTAATTATAATCTGAACTCTGTCAGGGGCTCTAATCAATAAAGTGCCGGGAAACCTCAGAAGCTGAAAGAGAGAGAAATAATCATTAGATGTTATTAAAGTGATGGCCAATAGAAGCACAATTCTTTGTACAATGGCCAATGTTTCAAGTGCTTATTGATTTGCTTTTATAACAATTATACTGCACTCAGGAAAGCTGGGAAGTTAGAGGAGGAAGGAGAAAAGTCAAGAAAAAAAAAAAGAAGAAAAACACAAATGTGCAGTGATTATTCATGTCTCAGAAGACACAAGTATATATAAGTGGGAATATGCCCACTTAGATGATATCTGTTCTCCTAAACCTTTATAAAAAAGCCATGCTTTCTGAATGTATTTTCTTTCATCTTTCTTATTAAATATATTAATACTGCCGTTGCCTACTATGGGCCTACAAAGCACAGTGCTAGCCATACCTTGATATCCCCATTCCATGCAATGTGATAATTCTTCAGACAGCTTTAATATGAAAAAAGTGTTCCCCATGCATGATTTATAACAGCTTTATAAGGTGAAGTAATTACATTATCAGATATCCCTGATGTGTTTGAGCAATAAGGCACCTTCATAATAACAGACGACATCTTATAATTACCACAAGGCGATTGTACTCCTGGGGAAAGGAGGAGGTCAAAATACATGTCTTGCCTATACAATGCCCCCAAGGAAGTTATTATCTGGATATAAATAAATAAATACAAGGAGAAGAAGAACAAGGAGGAAGAAGCTGATACTGAATAATTATGAGCTGTCTTATAAAGTAATTCAAGATTTATGGGAAGGGGCAAAAGTGTATTTTCATGCTAGGATGCAATGTGACAGTTCAGAATATCTAAACAGCAATTTTGAATGAGCAGAGCTAATCACAGAAGTTGACCCATCTTCTCAGAAATCTCCTTGGCCAATCAAAGTCATTTGGTAAAAAATCAGACTAGACTGAGAAATGCATTAAATATGCAGCATGCTTTTATTGCTCACAAAACTGTTGCAGTATATATTTCTAGGTGATTTAGCCCATTCATGGCTCTTACATCACAGTTTCTCCCTCCTCTCAAATGTTCTTATAGTTCTGTTATTCGAATCCTAGAAACAAACCACGTCCTGAGCTGCACCCAAAGGAGTTTGGGCAGCAGGCCAAGGTAGGAGATTCTGTCCCTCTGCTCCACTCTCATGAGATCCCCATCTCCAGAGCTGCCTCCAGTTCTGGAGCCCCCAACAGCACAAGGACCTGGAGCTGCTGCAGCCAGTCCAGAGGAGGCCACGGAGATGCTGCCAGGGCTGAAGCCCCTCTGCTCTGGAGCCAGCCTGGGACACCTGGAGGTGCTCACCTGCACGAGAGAAGCTCCAGGGACACCTCAGAGCCCCTGCCAGGGCCTAAAGGGGCTTCAGGAGATCTGGATAAAGGGACAGGACAAGAGTGAATGGTCTTAACCTAAAGGTTTGAATTAGGTATTTGGAAGAAATTCTTGTCTTTGAGGGAGGTGAGGCCCTGGCACAGATTGCCCAGAGCAGCTGTCACTATCCCATCACTGGAAGTGACCATGGCCAGGTTGGATGGGGCTTGGAGCAACCTGGAATACTGGAAGGTGTCCCTGCCCATGGCAGGAGGTTGAACTGGAAGAGCTCGAAGTTCCCTTTCCAACCCAAACTTGTCATTTTGTGATCTGATAAACCTGCTATAAAGTTTGGTTTTTTTCTTTTTATTCACAAAATGCAAGAGGGGAAACAAAACATTTCTGTCAGCAGAATTTTATTTGTTATCTGTTTCAAGCTATTTGCCTTATTTTTGCGCAAATTCTAATTAGCCAGATCTCTGGTATGTGTTATATTCAGAGGTCTATTTAATTATTCTCCATTCACTGCTTTTAAGGCATTTTTAGTTTCATGGGAGGCCTAAAAATTAAGCCAGTGACTAATCTGATGGGCAAGAAGGTAGACAACCTTTACATATGTTGAGAGAGGATCCAACATCTGTTGGTGGGAATTAACAAGATGATGTTCCCAAACTCTTTCCAGGAGGAATAGATCAGAAGATAAACACAAACTGTGGTATGGGAAGGCAGTGAAGCACTGCAAGAGGTTACACAGACCAATTTAAATACTCAAAGGATTCCATTTGTTTTCCTCTCCTCTACCATCTCACATGCTTCTAGTTAAACTCTGAACATGGAAATCAATTTATGTGCCTTTTCCCACCCAGAAACTACTTGGTGTTTTTTTCTTGGCTCAAAATGATTACATGTCTTATGTTGCTGTTTCCATTTCACAATTAAACTGAAGTGCTTAATCAAAGAAAATCATGTCTCAGCAGGAATCCAGAAGTCTGTAAATAGGATGTAGGAGGCAGGAAGAATACATAGTGTTACCCAGCAGTGCATGTGGCTCAAACATTACCCAAATAACCAGTAAATCAAAGAGGCTTTGTCTCCTATACTGCATCAGGCAGAGCAGGCCATTAACTTACTCACTGTGACAAATGGGGATAGATGGATTTTAGTTTCAGGTTTCGTTCCTGAGGTGCATTTCACGGTACTCTCCAGAGCTTCACAATGTGCTTTGTTTCCCCTCAGAACTTTCTTGACAACTGCTACTAAAGCTATTTATGCTTTGGAGCTTTAAGGTGGAAGCAGTTCTGCCTGGTTCCTGCTAACATCAGACCTGTAGCACAATACACAACCAGTTAGAGATGTCACAGCAAATTCTCAGGAATTCATCTGAGAACACATGAAACCTGTTTCGTACAGACAGGGTGTCAATTGTAGAGTGTCTGTTCATCCAGTTCTCATTCCTTCTACCTTCTTCTTTTGTTTAACCTCCTTCTGTCTCCAGTTTTATGCCTGTTCTTTTCTCCCTCAATTCTCCCAACTTCTTCCCTTTTTTTTTCTTTGTCCTTCTTGTCAGAAAGCATTCCTATGCTTTAGTATAAACAAACATATTTCCCAAAACAAAATTCTTTCTGGAGTGCATAGAGGACTCTCTAATCTGATTTTAATTACCATACTCAACTAGTGGTATGATTCAACCTGCTGGTTAAAGTACGTAAGTTTAGAGATTGGCATATTTAGTAGATAACTAAATGCGACCTCAGTGTATGCATTGTCATTGTGGACAGGGACATGAGTCAGCAGCTTTTGGTACAAAAACTGAATACTCTTTGAGATTCCTGAGGCATCCTGAGTGATCTCCAGCTGACCAAAAGTACCCTGTAGATCCTGAGTGATGTGTGCCATGGATTGCTTGGAGCCCAGCATGTTTTGAATGACAGTCAGTGCTATGTGTAGGACAGAACCAAGCCCAAGATGTTCAGTGGGTGCAGAGGTCTAGTCAGCCTGATCTCAGGAGCACAATCCTCTGCATTTAGTGCTGAATGTTTACATTGACTGTACTGACTAGATCTCCAATGCCTACAGTGGAAGCATGTTTGTGAAAACCTATATTCAGCCTTTTAAATTTTGTATCCCAGACTGTCTGTTGAATCCCAACTTGTTTGCCTCCTAAAACTTGGATTAAACTTCGAGTTGTGTACATGCCACAAAGAAAGACAAATGAAGTAAAAGACTTCTGCTGTTTTTATCTAAGTTTTCCAGCAAATTGGCAGATATGTACAAACAGTAGGGATTTGCACAGGTGTAAATAGGAATTCTAGATTTGTTTCCCACCACCAGTACTTCCAGGCCTCTGCTAAGCATTTATAAATGTTTACCTACCAGTATTTTTTTTCCTTTTTTTTCACTATAATAAGGACATATGTTTGTTTTTCAAAAGCAATGCCTGCTTTTCCAGCTATCATAAGTGGTATTGGTCTTCCGTGTGCATTTATGTATCATGTCTTAATTAGAAATAGAACCTTTAGAAATACTTTAAGTATTTTCATCAGTTTGAGAAATACTCAGCATACATTATGCTCTAGTTTTATTTTTTTCCTAGTTTTTTTCTAGTTATTTTCTATTTTTTTCTGGTTTTTTTGTCTTTTATATGCTTGAAAAAATGGGATCTTGGTGGCAGTTTAGTTCACATTTTCCTTCAGCTTCTTGAAAGTTAGAGCAAGAACACACATCCACAAAGAGTACATTTCAAACTAAGCTGAATATATCTATTAATGGGATTATGTGAGAATGGATTTAGTTCTTTCAGCTGACAAATATTGAGGGATATAGAAATAGTTGTTAAAAACACTGGTGATAGAAGGAAATCTGTAAGCAAGCTCATAAGACTTAAAATGTTTAATCGTTAAAGAAAACAAATAAGGGTTCTCACTGTACACTCACAAAGAAGACAAATGCTGGATTCAATATCTGGTCAAAAAGTTATTTATCAAATCAAAGCCAACATCTTAATGGGTAGAATGTTCTCATTAAACTCTAATAAAAGTCTCAACCGTGAGATAAAATCCATAAGACTTTATTTTAATCCTACTAAATCCTGTCAGGAACTTTTGTTATCAGTATCGCGCACTATTCCCATACTATTCCAAAAAGATTCTGAAGTTTCTATGGGCTGTATTATTTTTTTTTCCATTAAGATTTAGTCTTACACTTACATTAGAATAGTACTATACATATAAAACATCCAATAAAAATCCCTTTTAAGAATATGTTACTATTAAACATTGCATAAATTTAATACAAATTAGATTCTATTAAATTTAATAGGTTTTGAGTTATTGAGTTTAATTCATTTTCAATAATTTTCAATTAAGCCCAATTTGTTTCAATTTTTTATTAATTCCTGTCACTATCAATTATCTTCAATTAATTTCTTCTTGTGCTACATTTTCAGGTAATTCTCTGTTACTTTCAATTAGTTTCTATTAATTTCAAGTGGGTTTTGTGTCTGTTAACTGATTTCATAAGAAACAAATGTCCTTCTTTAATGTGGATCTGCACTGTTACTGCTTGTCCTCGTGCCATAAATAGGTAATTCAGGGCCAAGCCCTCGTATGAGGATACTGGCATAGTCCCAGCTGTGTCAGTGTAGCATTGTTGAGCAAGAAGATCCAGAAAGCTGATGTTTCCTGAGAACTAAAGAATGTCTGGGAACTAAAACCAGCATGAATTTCACCTGAATATTCCATGAGGTCTGGATTTCATTCTAATCTTTCCAAGCAAGTATTCTAATTATCTTCCCTTACTCCTCTAATTTCTCAGTAATACCGTGAAAAAGAAACTTAATGGTCAAGAAAATGTGACTACTCTCATCCTAAAACAAGATGAAATCACCTGCATTGTGGGAAGTCCTGTGGTTCTACATCTCTAAGCCATATTATTCATATTGACTGTTTCCACTGATTACAGTAAGAATCAAGACATTTAAGTTTAGATGTGGACATTGGCAGAGCAGAAATGTGAAAGTAGGTTGGATGGTCATCAATTCAAACATATATGGTTTGGTAACCAGACTGATTTCCATGAAGGACAGATGAAAGATAAAGGAATGATCCGTGCTGTTTCCAGGTCAGTGCTCAGTTTAAGCTTGTGATGACTATAATTAAAACTCTCAGTACTCTAAGCACATAGTTGTTTTCGGTAAAAACAATTATTATGATGGGGAAATTCATGTGGCAGAACGGCATATAAATATCCTTTGAGAATATGGATGAAGAGATTCTTGATGGAGTTTCATAGAATAATGGAATGACATGTGGGGTTGGAAGAGACATCAAAGATCATTTAGTCCAACTCTCTTGCAATGAGTAGGAACATCTTTTACTAGATCAGGTTATTCAGAGCCCTGTCCAACCTGGCCTTCCATGTGTCCAGGGATGGGACATCCACTACCTCTCTGGGCAGCCTCTGCCAACTTTTCACCACCATCATTGTAAAAATCTAACCTAACTCTACTCTCCTTTAGGTTAAAACCATTACCGCTGATCCTATTGCAACAGAATCTGTCCCCACCTTTCTGTTTGTATAATACTGATTTATTTTCTGTCAAAGCAGCAGTTACCTCCAAACAAGCTCTGCAAAGTGAAGCAATAATCTTTCAATTGCACGAAGGTCACCCACAACAAACTTTTAGTTTCATTATGCCAAAATTAAAGTTAAATACCCTCTACAACATTTCTGAACAGCAAAATTAACGAGAGATGCCAGCAGGTTTTATACGCTAGAAATTAAATTAAATCTTCACATCATTCAAAAGGGAGGGGACACTGTAATGTGGTTTATCTGGAATGCATCTCTGGCTGCTCAGCTGGGTTGGGTCTCTTCTATCCATAAGCCACCCTTGCTGTAGCACATGCCAGACATCAAAATCTGGGAGAAGAGCCAAGGCTGGTTAAAGTCATTGGAGGTTTCACATTTTCCTTCACTGAACTTTTGGGGAATGTCCTGAAGCACAAGCAGCCCAAGGTTTTGGTGGTCAACCCTCTGTGCTTATTTTAGTCTGATACTGCATACCCAGAAACCTGAAACCAAAAAGTTCTGTTCAAGAACAATGTACACAGGGAGGGCTGGCTATTTATTCTCACCAGGCATGCAAGTGAAACACACCTGGAGCTAGGAAGCAATTTCATTCTGCAGCCACACAATTACACAGTTTATTGTCACAGACTGTAATTCTCACCTCCTCCAAAATTACTGTCAGCTACAGATTTCTGGTGTTGGTGAACCACACCAAAACATTTCAACTTTTTTCATCTAGTAGCAGAACTTGCAAGGGATGCATGAATACAACTGTCTTTTTCAGCAGCTGAAAATGTGAGTGATAGAAGCACTTTTCTGGATTAGTATATTCAACCAAGATAATAACAGTTTTGCTTGTGCAGATCAGTGCTCAGAATAAGTTACTACATTCAGACCAACCAGGCAGAAATGTCTCAGCACCTCTTTTCTAAAAGCTTTTTCTTTGGGTGGTTCCGTTCCATGACTGTTTCAGAATGCCCAGATGTCAAGGATGGAGAGCAGTGCAAAATGGTTACAGGTATATACTGGAATGTTTCCTTCCCTTCCAGATTAATTTATAACATTGGACTGCTACTGAGAAATTGCAGAACAAACCTGGAATCACAGGCAAGAATTCTGCTTTTGAAAGTGTTTCTACCAGAAATGAAATAAATCAAACTAAACAAATGTAGAAAGACGTTCAATAAACATGAACTTGAAAAGAGGAAAGATAGCATGTTATCCACTGCTGTGTCAGCTGACACTCAGGAAGCTGGTGGGTTTTACTGAATATACACTGCTTTGGAAAAATGTATATCCATTTGCATTATAAAAGCTCATCTACAAATGTACTTTGGGTTTAAAATCCCATATGTTGGTTGCTTTACTAATATTGGTTCAAGCAAATTATGGCTTGGCTTCACCAAATGCACATATCTATTTCAGTTAGAGTGTTCTAATTTGGCAACAAATACTGTATTATTTATTCTGTGGCACAGATCAGGTTATATAAAATTAATGGCTGAACTTCATTCATATGGACTGAATTAAAATGCATTGGTCAGAGTGGAAATGAAGGGGACAGGAAAGAAGAAACCTGGATTTGATTATATTTATGTCTGTTCCAGTATCAGCACAGCACAATGATGAGCAAGTGCTGGCTGCACTTAACACAGACTAATTCTAAAAAATAAAAAAAAAAAGCACTGGCATAGTTTTTTGCTTATGGAGGTTTCAATTTACAACATATTGGGTTTTGCAGGTACCAATTTAATTTGAATTTGTTTTAAAATGCCCAAAATATTTATGGATTTGAAATATCACTGGTTTGATTTGGTTTGCATGTTTGCAAGTTTCAGGCAAATATATTCTGGATGCCCTACAATATTCTGAATGCTTCTTTTGCCCACAAAAAAAAAATCCTTGTGTTATCTTGTGCACATTCATAGCTGAGAACCCTCCTGCAATGCTATACTAACCAGCTCTGTCCAGAAGTGACACTCTTTCCCTACAGATTCCCTATCTGATCACATTCTTACCATCATGGCAGAGATTTTGCCAGTCAGTCAGGACTCTGGAGGTTCTGAGGACGAATAAGAATGGCTGCAGAAACTGGATGTGTCACTGATAAATGTTTCCCCTTCCTATGGGAGGTCATGGACAGGGATCACTTACTGCAGAGCCAGGCAGGGTCAGGATTTTACTGCAGACCTTTGGAGTGGTGCTGTAGTGATTTGAGATTGCTATTAGCAATGGTGCTGAAAAGTGTCAGGCTTGATATCCATCCACCCATTCCTCCATCCCTCCATCCATCCATCCATCCATCCATCCATCCATCCATCCATCCCTCCATTCATCCACACATCCATCCATCCCTCCATCTGTCCATCCATCCATCCATTCATCCATCCATTCATCCATCCACACATCCATCCATCCATCCATCCATCCATCCATCGATCCATCCAATACAATTCCATTTCCTCCTCCCCTACCTCAGTAGAGCTGAGATTCTGCTGCCTTCCCTTAGGTGTACCACCATCACTTGGCCATGTCTCACACCTTCCTGTAACTCCTCTTTGCCCCTTTCATCTGAGACTACCACTGTGTACACTTCCATTTGGGCCCTGGTTTCAGCTCAGTCCTGTCCATTCTCCCTGTGAAATGCAAATTCTGAGATATCATGGACAAAAATGCCAGAAACACATGAGCAGGTTTTAGCCCTGGATCACCTCATTCAAATATTGCCATTCCTAGAATACACTCCAGTTTTTTTAGAGTCTTGACTTCACAGCTGAAGAACAGCTCAATAACTGAAGAACAATTGTTTTTTGGCTACAGCTCAGAATAGCAGATGCAACGATTTCTTTCTGGTGGTGTTCCCATTCCATTCATTATTACTGCTGTTATTCACGTGACTAAAGACAAGGTGCTTCCTCATACTTCCTGCATGCACTGTGGGCAGCCAAAATGTCTCAGGCTCAACCACATTACTAGGGCTCTTCATTTGTGAGCTCTGGCTGCATCTTCAAATGGTGACACACCTGCCTACCCAGCCCCACTCATCCTGACTTTGATGGCTGTATCAAATTGAGATAGACAAGTGTCTGCTAAGTTTCAAAAGAAGAAAATGTAATGAAATAAAACGCACCATTCAGCTGATGGAAAACATAGCAATCCCTTCCTGAACAAGCAACAGCTGGAACTGGTATTTGAGCTGACACTGTTGACTTAATACATGAAATCAAGAATTTTCTCCTCAGTTTCCAGAAATCCCATATTGCTTTATCCACATTACCAGAAATGGTAGTGGGAAGCTCCACTCCTCAAAAAAATCGAGGAGCAAACTCATGAAAGAAGGAGACAAAGGTGTTTTGGCTACTGCTCCAGATTGTGAGAGTTGCTTCTGGAACACATCAGGGTGACTGTAAACCTCAGCAGTTTCAGAACAAAATGTAAAACATTCTTCCATTGACCTCGCTTTCCCACAATAACACCACATAAAATAACAGAGAAAGGAAAAAAAAAATACAGAGTGCTTTATGAGTGCACTTTAATAAATCAATAAGGGGTTTAGATACCACAGTGGTAGCTGCTGTATAAATACCCAGACAGGAAGATCCTGTCCTGGAAAATTAGAATAGGCAGTTCCTGAACCTGTTATTGTCCAGTTTTGCTTGATGTAGGAGAAAGTGTTATTTTTTTCTCACCGTCAGAGAAAACTCTGTTATAAATAAATATATCTCTGTGTCACAAGTGCTGGGTATAGCACCCAAGATGTTTTCTGTGTGATCCAGTCAAGGGAAGAACTACAACTTGTTTGTCTTTCTGGTTATAAAGAGATACAGAAAAAGCACGGCAGAGATGAAATTAGCTTTCATGTCTGCATGTAAGTAATGAAAACAGAGGGGAAAAAACAAATGGAGTGCAAGATAGCCATGTATTGTTTTTGAGTTTCAGAAAAATGCTCAGAGATATTTTACACTCTTGATGATTTCCCTTGTTTTACTGATGCTTTCAACATGCTGCATTATCCTCTTCTGAGAGAATACTCTATATTTAGCTAAATTAACTGGTTTTAGGCTGGATGAGACCTAAGGACTGACTATCACACAAATTGTCCATAATGCAGCACAGCAAAAACACTACATTTCACTACAGTACAATGCTCTCTTTTAGCTTTGAAAGGAAGAGGTGTAATGGATGCCATCTACACAGGCACAGAAAAGAAATGGCCTTGATTAAGCTGAGAAGCAGGGATTCCGAGAAGGGAATATTTTACAGAAAACAACTGAAGAGAAGGAAATGCAGAATGTGAAATCTGGAGGAGATCAGGCGTACAAACAGGCAGGGCAGAGTGTTATGGGAAGGTCAAAAGCCAATTAAGAACATGATGGAGCAAGGGCCAGGCTTCTTGCCACAAAGTGGGTGATAATGTAAGGAAAGTGATAGGAGGATCCCGTTGGAAAATAGAAGAGCAATAATAGTATGTGGCTGGGAAAGGAAGCTGTGAAGAATTGAATGTAATTGGAAGTAGAAAGAGAGCTGCAATGGATGAAAGGGGGAAAGAGAAATGAAAATTAGATAGAAGATCTCAGGAATGGATTAGCCAAAGTCCATCTTTGCTGGCTGAAAGATGAAAGAACAGGAAAAGCTAGTCTGGGGCTTAATTGCCACTGTCATAGCTAATGAATTATTAACAAGTAATTATGAAATTGAGTAAATTCTTCCTCTGTCTCAGCCAGTTTGCACTTCTGACAGTCACCAGTGAAATGCAAAGCTCTTTTTAGAGTTCCTTTCCCATCTCTTATGCAATGGCTGGCAACATACTCTTTGGATAGTTATCTTCAGAGCTGTTGGAACCTCTCCCATGACTCTTTTGGGTGGAATTCTCCCACCACAAGCCTCCACAATATGAAGAGTTCTTGATAAAGCTCCACTTAATGATGTCTTTGCAGGAGCTGCTCCAGTACTTCCATGGGTTATCTCAGACTTAAAGGCTGTCATCATTACCATGAATTTCTTTGAAACCAGTGCAGTAAGTCAAGCTTAATGATGTCAAGAAATGTGTAAGACCCACAGAGCACAATGTTAGATTTTGTTTTCTTGCTCAGAGAACTTCCTTTCCAGATTGTACTGGAGCAAGGAAGGGACAGGTAGTTAAGAGCCCACCTTAAAAACTTCCATCATAAGTTAATTATTAATAACAAAAAAGAAAAAAAAGATAAATTATTACAGTATCCTTGAAATAAAACTAGCCACAGAATTTTTCTAATCTTGACTATTGGCATCACACAGCCCTCTCTCTTTGGAGTGATGCTTCTGCATCCTTTTCCAGCTGGAGGAGACAACTAGAATTTTGTCTTACCTCAAAAAAGGGATATATATTTAGTCACTTGCTAGGGTTTGGGAGCAGAGGAGGTGAGGGAGCACCAGTTTCCTCCTCCACCAGTTCTAATGCAGTTATAAGTCCTAAACCTGAGAAATCGTGTCCCATCTTCTATGTCTCCAGGCACAGTTTGGCTATTTGTCCTACAGGTCATAAGGAAATAAATAATTAATTTTATTTTCCTAAATAGAGTGGAAATGAAAAAGGGGAAACCACACAATCTCCCAACCATGATTTTACAGACATTTCAAAGAAGGTAACTGTTTAGCCTAAATACAGGTTATGCTCAACCAAAGCTGTCTTCTGTCTACGGTAGATTTTGTTTATTTTAGTCAAAACTTCTTTTTGTTTGTGAGTTTTTTTCAACCAACACAGACTGACTATTTTTGCCTTAACAGTAAGGTTGTATATCCCCATGCCACAAGGCTGGTATAGGCATTATATGTCCTCGCAAAATGAGAGAATGCACAGATGTCATTTAACTGGTCCTTGAGGTGATACAGACAGAGAAGAGAACTCTGCATTACCTTCTACAAAAAGGCAACCAGAATAGACCAAGGAAAACATGCACAGCCGGATTTAGAGAGCATGTTAAACATGAGGAGCTTCTGGTGGACACATAAACATGGGTACAATTAACCCAGAGTAAGATCAGTACTCATGGAACAGCAATCACCAAAGGGAGGGGTCAGAAGATCTGCTGCTGCTCTGCCTAGCTTGCTGGGATCTGTTGCAGCTCACAAATCCTGTGTGTTTCCCTCAAAAGGGGAGAACACAGCCTGAAGCAGTCACAATCTGGTGGTGCTGACCAGAAACAAAGCACTGCTGTTGTCAGCTCCAACAGTTTTGTATTTTACTTTTCTCCTTGCCAGCTCTGTGAGCAGCTGTTTGATCTCCTCCCTGGTGTAAATGAGGAGTAGCTTCAGTCAACATGGTGCTGTTTCTCTGTTCATCATGTGGCAAAGATCTAATATATTCTTCCTCCTGGGAGAGCAAAACACAGCCAAGGGTATATGTTGGCCTTGTTTTCCTTGCTCTTACACCAGCATATGACTATTACCATAAGAGATTTTTTTTTAATGAGAGACAATGCCCATCTAGATGAAAATAAGGAGGAATCAGCCCCATGTAGTACATCTTTTTTTTTTCTAAGTATAGTAATGTGAAAGCAGTGCATGAAATAGAGTGAGCAGTTGTCTTAAGGAGTTCAGGATCTGGGAATATGCTTCTTGTGCTTCACTGAGATTCTTGGTACTGATTGCAGCTATGAGCTTATGCTGTGACTGAGGCGAAGACATCTGTGCCCAAAGCCAGGTAGAGCTGACCATGTTCTCAGGCCCTCCTGTAAATGGAATAATCAGGGGAGTATCCTTGTAGCCAACTCAAATTCCTGAATCCTGCAGCACAGTTTCAACTTTCTCAGAAAACTGCCGGTGGTCTGCAGATCTGTTAGGAAAGGAATACCATATTAAACACCTCTGCATACTGCCATAAAGCATAAAAATGTGTTTTCTGGCTTGGGAGACTTGAGAAATTTGAGGCTTGAAAGTCACCCTCACTTAAGTTGATTTCATGTCAAGGTATCAAATCCCCCCTGACCTTTATTAGTTGAAAACCAACACAACTTCAGAAACTTTCCAGGGACAATCAATTTCTGTCCAGTGTCAATACCCAGTTGCAGCTGGGTGAGAGGAATTATCTCATGCATTAGCAAGTGCATATAAATAAACAATTCATGGTAAGGCCATAGGGTGAAAAGGCAACTGTTGATGGATGTTGCTAACTTTAATTGGGGGCAACAGAAGTCATGGAATCATGGGGTCATAGAATCATTTGGGTTGGAAAAGACCTCTAAGATCATAGAGTCCAACCGTTTCCCAGTGCTGCCAAGTCCACCACTAAACCACATCCCCAAATGTCACATTGACACATCTTTGAAATCCCTCCAAGGATGGGGACTCCACCACTGCCCTGGCCAGCCTGTGCCAGGGCTGGAAAATATTTTTGTTGAAGAAGTTTTAACAATATCCAATGTAAACCTCTCCTGGGGCAACTTGAAGCCATTTCCTCTCATCCTGTCCTTTGTCCTTTGTTCCCTGGGATCAGAGCCTGATCTCCACCTGGCTGCCCCCTCCTGTCAGGGAGCTGTGCAGAGCCACAAGGTCCCCCCTGAGCCTCCTTTTCTCCAAGTTGAGCCCCTTTCCCAGCTCCCTCAGCTGCTCCTCATCAGGCTTTCACCTTAATGTGCACCAGCAGACCTGACTGTGGGTGACGTGGGTTGTCTCATGCTCTGTCACAGATATTCCATGTGGGCACCTGCCTCTTTCCTGACCCCTCTCAGAGGACAGGTTAGTGTCCCCATGGTGGCTGTTGGCAGCTGGTTCTGAGGAAAAGACAAGACAGGGTATGGCTGTCCCCAGACATGGCCACTCCTGCCCAGAGTGACCACTGGTGGGAAGTTGGTGCTGGTGGACTCCTCAGCTGTGTCTGTGCTGGAGACACTTAATGTTCCCCCCAGACAGGACCATGTAGGGGAGAAACTTCACAGAATTTCACAGAATCACTGGGTTGGAAGAGACCTTCAAGATCATCGAGTCTAACCCATGCCCCAACATCTCCACTAAACCATGACACCGAGTGCCACGTCCAATCTTTTTTTAAACCCATCCAGAGATGGTGACTCCACCATCTCCACAGGCAGACAATTCCAATGTTTAAGGCTTTCTGTAAAAATCCTCTTCTTCCTAATATTCAGCATATATTTCCCCTGGCACAGGTTAAGACTATGTCCACTGCTCTCAGAACAACACGTTCGTTCTCTGGCAGGTTTCAAAGCCACCCCTGCACGGAGTACATCATCATGGGCTGAACATTTCTTCTCTTAGGAGTGGTTAAGAGATAAAGAAACAAGTAGTGGGCGCACGTAATTTATTTTTGCAGTGGGGAGAATTTAGCAGATGGCGTCCCCATGAGCCACACTGTGCCCACTGTTCTTCACAGTATCCACATGTAATCTGTAAAAGGAACAGCACTTGCAGGTGTTAAAAATTATACAGGGTAGTCAAATCTAATACTGACTGCAAAGACTCACAGAATTATCTTGAGGTACCATCTAACTGTATAATAAAATGGTTGAGAAAATTTAATTTCTACAAATGCAAAGTAACGGACATGTGGAAAAATAACCCTAACTATACATATTCATTGATGGCTCCAAATAAGATTTGTATCACTGTATTTCATTTATGTATTCTGAGTGGAATAAACTATCGCATTGTCTTGCAAAGGATATAGTAGAAGTGGAAGACGTAGAGAGAAGGTGACAAAGGCAATCAAAGGCATAAAACACCCAGTAGAAAATGAAAATAAACCGTTATGGTGGATATAACACATATCTATAGAATCAGGAATGGTGTGAAGAAAGTAAGGAGGGGAAATAATTCACTTTTTCACAGTACAATATCTTCAAGACTCCAAAGTAAATGATTAGGCAGAAAATTTAAAAGGTGGCTTTTCTTTTTGTTTTTTTTTCCTTTGCTTTTGTTTTGGTTTTTTTCCCCTTTTTGTTTGTTTATTTGTTTGTTTGTTTTTCTTGTTTTGGTTTTGGTTTCATTTGGAGTATTTTTGCATGCCCCACATTGAACTGTGAAGCATTGTCACAGAATTTTCCAGAAAATAAAATTATCCACGGGTTCAAAGAGAATAGACATCCATGGAAGTCCATGGATCGAGCCACTATTAAACACAGCAGCCCATCTGTGGCCTCCAGTTCAGCACTCCCTGTAATACTTAGTGCTGGAAAGTGGTCCCAGGGGGATCACAATGCCCTTTTCACACACCCCAGGCTTTTTTTTTTTACAGTCTTATGGGCATCTGTTGTAGCTACTATGGAAACAACATCCTGATAAATATCTGTCCTGATCCAGTATCTTACATCTCTATATTGTGAGGGAGAAAACCCCATGAAAACCCCTGACTAGATTAGTAAGATTAGTGTATTAATTTAACCTAGATCCTGCTGTTTTGCTTCTCACAGAAATCATCTGGGCCCACAAAAATTCTGTGACCAATTGGAAATACAATTTTCATAAATGATCATGCTCATTTGCATATAGTTGCTTCCTTTGCTTCCTCCCCTCAGGGACTGACAATCTGTTCCCTCTGCAATGAGTTTGGGATTGCCTTGCACCTCTGAATTATATAATTTTACTTCCTTTCTCTTTCCGTTTTATTCATTCCTTACAATATATCATACTTCTTTTCAGGCTGAGCTGAGTCCTCAGCTTACCATAGTTCTGCCTTGCCTTATGTCTCTTCACTCTTTCCAAGAAAATTCACCATTCTTTGTGATGGATATCTGAATAGTCCCTACAATGTGTAATCACATCAAAAGAAAAGATTACGAACTTTTTATCCTTTTGTTGTACATTCAGCTTGCTCTAATTCAAAACTGTAAAATACTTACAGATGGTGTGCAAAACTGCCTGATATAAAGCAAATATACTCTTGCTTATTGCATCCCTCTATTTTTTAAATTGTGCTAAAATGGCCCAAATTGTGATTTTCAGGAGAATGAGACTGGCAGGCACTTTAGGTAATTTAAGGGACCTCTCTCCCTGGAGAATCAAACTTCCTAATTCAGGTGGAACAAATGTGCAAACCAGACCCTGTATTTATTTCTTTTTAGTGAGAAAATTTTTAAAAGAAAAG
The DNA here is from genome assembly GCA_013400955.1 of Drymodes brunneopygia. Taxonomy (NCBI): domain Eukaryota; kingdom Metazoa; phylum Chordata; class Aves; order Passeriformes; family Petroicidae; genus Drymodes; species Drymodes brunneopygia. The sequence goes on along the minus strand of VZTZ01024476.1, from coordinate 38,280 downwards.
GTCTTTCTGAACAACTTAGCACCTTTTTCCCAGTTTTAATCCAACTCTCAAGTAAAACAAGATGAAGAATATTTTTATTATGAATAAACAGACCTTTATTGCTCTGCTGCTCACTGCCCATAGATGGTTGAGGAGGATCAGAATACAACCTGTCCTTTTTCCATCAAGTTGTGGTTGATCTTTCCTCTGTGACTGCTGTTGTATTTCACTCAGTGTTATTTTAGATCTTCAATAACAAGATGTCCCAAAAATTTGGTAAAATCTCATAAAAAACTGAATTTCAAAATGAAAAGCTTTAAGATTAAAGCTGTCAATGCTTTCTGTCTCCACAGCACTCTGAAGAAGAATTCATCAGGTTATAGGGATACCAAACCTCATCTGAAAATTAAAACCTCCTGTCAGACAAGACTGCTCTGGATCACTGCAGCTATTTTCTGGTCATCAAACACCCATCATAGAGGAGATAAAGTAATTTATAGGGTGAATACAATTAAAGAATACTTAAACCATAGGAATACAACCTTCCTGGCCTCTTTGCTAATGTGAAATTATGTAGTTCATGTGATTTTCATACACCGCTAAAATTTGTCTGAGGGATATTATGTGAAGCTGTAATTGAGGGATGGACTTTTCTTGAAGGATTGTTCCAGTATCCCCATTCATTCCCTCCCAGGGATACCAGATGTGGGGCTGTAGGGCTGATTTTTCAGTGTTTCATAGGATGTGTAAATGTCTACTGTGAGACATTCCCCCATGACTGAGCACCTCACAGAGTACCAACCCAGAAGAATTTCCCCTGCCATGAGCAGGTATTCAAACAGCAGTGCTGGGTTGTGTGCTGGGCTCCCTGGTAAAACACATGCAACAGAATTAGATGGGATCCACTCCACAGGCAGCAGAAGTGAAGCCTGGAGCCACTGGTCCCACCAGGCTATGCAAATGTACAGAGCAAATCGGATTTGGCTAATAGCCAGCTGTATATTTTAACCACCAGGCAGCCCTTTCTCTCCCATTAGAGGGTACAGTCATCACCTCTGCAGAGCTAGAGTATCACTAAAAAGAGACCAGCTGAGCTTCCCTTCTGTTTCCTCGAGATGTGTGATGCTGTGAACATACTACAGGCAGTGTGAGCTGGTGCACGAACAGCGCCGCAGATTAAAGCGCAGCATTCTTTTCAGCCCTTATGCTGGAAACCATGGCATAGAGAGGAAACCAACAATGATAAATGGGCTCACTCTGTGCAAATCAACCTGGCAGAGGGAGAGAATAATAAAATGTGGTGGCACTTTGGGATAGTGTGGTCCAAACAGGGCGATGTCTGGTCAGGTACGGTACCAGCTGCGTGAACCGCAGCCTCATTTCCAGGTCATCTCCAAGCTGTGCTGCATATCTTCTATGAGGTGTTATTAGTTTATGATAATCACACTCTCTGCAGTTCCTTTACTGCTATTATAAAAATGCTTTTATATTGGGTAGATGTGTTATTTATTACGTGCTAGGAGGAAATGAAGTTGGTAGTTCTGAATGTTGAACAGCAGTTGGAGCTGAGCTGCACAGTTCCCGGTCCCAAAGAACCCTGTCTCCTGTTTCATAATAATAGTGATTTATCCCCTGTGTTATTAAGCCATTTGAATGACTCCATGCAGATCTTGGGGCCAGCACTTTATTCTTGTCAGCTAAGCTGAAGCTGTAATAGCAAGGACTGTCTTTTTTCTTTCGTCTNCCTTCCGGAATTCCTTCCTTCCGGAATTCCTTCCTTCCTTCCTTCCTCAAAATGTCCATAGTTGGGTGGATAGTACAATTCAACATTTTTTGGCTCATACCCTTTTGACAACTGAACTTGTTATTATTATGTAACTAAACGAAAATTTGCTTTAAACTTCATTTAAAATTCTATTTTAAATTGAAAAAAAAATTGGTGCAAATTAATTAGTATTTTCAGCAGGACACTGATGCAACTCCAGTGAAAAGGGACATCCTCCTCAATGACAAAGAATTTTTCCAGACCAAGTTTTTTGAGCAACTATTGTCCCATATGTTGCCTCAGTGTTGAAAGTCTTGGATGAGGTCAGTGGATTAAAAAAAATCCAAGCAAAGAAAAATCTCAAAATAAAACAAAAGATTGCTTTTCTCTTGCTCCACAATTTAAAAAAACAGTACTCACATTTGAGCAAGAATCAATTCCTTTTACATTTTGTGGGTTTCAGCCCACCTTAACTTCAGAAGAAGGATTCAGTTCACTGATTAAAGGTCTAAACAAATCAGTACCTGTGTACAGAAATAAGTTTACTTTTCAGTTGACACAGGTTTCATTTTGTTGCCCAGACTCCATGAGAAGCATCTCACAGTGATGTCTGGAGATGGAAGTGAGACAGTTTCCCTTTTTGTAAAGATTGCTTTTTCCATAGCAGAGGAATGGAGATTACTTCATTCTTTCAATGTATATGCCACCAACTGTGCAATGAAATTCCTTAAATTATGATGAAATTGCTCATTTCCTGAAGTGAACACAACAAACTAACAGACACAGTAATTTTTAGTAGATTTGGATTCAATTCAATTTTCCAGATGTTCGCCTGCAATCAGCCTAGGAACTCAAATCTCAGAACGGTGCTATTCACACAACAGCTGTTGCAAATTTTTCTTTTGAATCACACCAATCTAAGTGTGGATTTGTTTACAGGCAGCCTCAGTCTTACATGAGGAACTGACTGATTACATTAAAAAAAAATCCTCAAATATATTCTTCTGACCATTTATGCAGTTCCATTATTATTATATTATGGCTCCTTTTTAAAGTAATTTTTCTCATGAATTAGGAAATTTAGCTTTCTTTACCAGTCAGTGAATTTTGTTGGTGAATTTAATTTTTTTAAAAAAAGCTCCTTTTAATTTTTTTTCTTTATTTGAGTCAGCTTCCTATCAGGAATGTGTTGGAAGGAAGTAGCAGAGTAGTCATTGAAGACCTATCTGGAGTCCACTGTCATCAGTATTTCAGTATTTGGATAAGTTAATCTGCTCCAGTGAGTGTAATTAACATGTGCTTAGTTCAGCAAAGATTAGCAGCACCTTTAGATGGACCTTGTATAGTTCACACCTTAAATTATTGCCCTCTACAGAACTCAGAGTCTTTTTCTTTTATTTATAGGAAAAAAAATATCCAGCACTTCTCTTGAAAATTTATTCCACTGGTCAGCTATTCTAACAAAACTATTTATGCATGTTTACTGTTGTGCACACAATTTATGCCTAACTTTTGCTGCCTAAGAGTGGTTCATGTGGACTTATAGTCAATGGAGAGAAAAGTAGGATGACTTTTGTAATATTTAAATCTGCCCCTTCATTCCTTTGGATTCATCTGGCATGTGTCCTCTGGCCACAGGAGACAAAAATCAGAGAATCACATCTGGATCAGGTTATTTTCACTTGGGTTTTTGTGACTAGAACTTGCATTTTCTACCTCTTCAATTCCTGTCCCAACCAGAAAAGAACACCCCCAGATTTCCAAATCTAGTCTTTACTTTGTGGGGGGAGGTAGAACCTGAATGCTACTGTGCTGAGCAAGTACTTGAAAGAAGCTGTTTGAAGGCAGCTTCTGAAAAAGAGGGAGAACAACTTTTACATGGGCAGATAGTGATGGGACAGGGATAAATGGTTTGAAAATGAAAGAGGAGAGTTTTAGATTAGATGTAAGGAAGTTCTTTACTTAAAGGGTTATGGAGCCTTGGCACAGGTTGCCCAGATAAGCTGTGGTTGCTCTTGAATCCCTGGAAGTGTCCAAGGCCAGGTCGGATGGGGCTTTGAGCACCCTGAGACAGTGGAAGGTGTCCCTGCCCATGGCAGGGGGTGACACTGGATGACCTTTAAGTACCCTTCCAACCCAAACCATTCTGTGATTGTCCGAAATATCATGGATGGAAATTTGGAGATAGCTGTAGCTGAGGGATTGATGTGTTTGGGACCAAGCTCTCATTTACAGGCATCTCACTAATGAGGATTTACAACTAAATGGCTAGCTAAATGATGGTAAGTTTTTGGTTTTTTTGTTTTCCTCATAAGGGAGAACAATTTTAAGTTTTTGTATTTACAAGGAAATTGTCACTGTTAATGATATAATCCAAGCAATTAAAGCTGAAAATTCACTAGGTGTTTTGCATTAACTACTAAAGGAGATTTAGTGTCAAGAGTTCTTATTAGAGATTAATGAAGCTTGGGTACATTTTTTCAAGCTGCCTACAAAGTTGGTGTTTGATAACACAATGTGTCTGGTGATATTCTAGTGCAAGTGTCATATTGATTGATAGACAAAAATAATTTAACCAGTCTGTGAAGTGCAAAACCGGAGGGTTTATTGGAAAGGGTTACACACAGAGAGAAAAGCTCAAGTTACCTGAATTATACAGTATCTTTAATTCATAGTGATACAGAGCCAAAGGTGTAGGGAATATGGTAGTGAATTATTCACATTTTTCACAGTCTTTAATGTTTATACTGCTAAAAGACTGTGCAATGTATTAATAAGGAAGATTAAATCTGAGGGGGTTTTGCTTTTTCTGTGTTGCGTCTTCAAATACCTTTCCAAATTTTCGTGTGACTGTTTAGAAGGGTGAATTAAACAGCGGGTATTTAATTGTCCCATTCCATCTACTTATACAAGACCACTCTTTTCCACATTTTAAGGCACTGGACACTGTGTTCTTCTAATACATCTATACAGAATACCACCTTTTCCTGAAAGTAAGTGGAATGATGTCCTTTTTTTTCTGGAATATTTCCCTGTTTGACAAATTGTATTTATGAAAGAGCTTGTCAGTTACCCACTTCCTTCTGCGATGTGAAACTACCTAGACTTTTCTAGATCCTTTTTTTTTTTGTTCTATCCTTCAGATCTACGATGGATTTAGACAACAGTGTTCTGTTCTGTAACATAAGAGATGCAGAAATTTGTTAAAGTAAAAAAGACCTGCTTTTTCAGTGGATGCTCCAAAATTATCCTCCCAAATAGGATCATGCATACAAACGTGCACACATACATGCTTATCTGAGAAAAATTTACAGAATAAATCTGCAGCAGTTAGTAACATTCCCCAGTTTTCTCACAAGGGAATTGAAACTAGAGAAGAAATACATGTCAATGAAATAAACCTGATTAATTTTCACATGAAGAAGTTTTCACCACTGAGAATTTTGGTTTCTGTTGTTATTGTTTTAATTTTTAACACATGCATGTGCATAGAAATAGCTAGAGTCTGCTTTAAAAACCACTGGGGTAATTAAATGAAATTAACTTGATGAATGCTATCGTGTGCATCCTGATTGCTGAGTACTGAAGTTCTGTCTTCCTTTAATAACTTGGTGAGATAAAGCGATTTTAAACTGAATGTGATGCATTCAATTCAGCAGGCAGCAACTGGAGAAATCCAAACTCATCCAACAGATAAAGAAAACTGTATGGCTTGTGAAATACACGTGTTGAATTCACATCACACTCTCTTCATTCAGGAAAAGTTCTCTGAGACATCTCACTGAAGTGACTTACTTTCATTCACATGCGATATATATGACAAACATATCCAGTTGTGGTCACTGGAGAAGACTAATTACAGCTGCTAGAATGTGCTAATGCCTCCCAAGAAGAGCAAAAAATTCTGTTTTCTGCTCTTTTTCCTCCTTTTCCCCTTCTTCTTTTAACCCTTGCTTTCTTCCTCTTGTCTAAATCTCTTCCTACCTATCATCAGTTTTCCTCACTTTTTCTTAGCCTTTAAACAAATCAGTTTCTCTTTTTCTCCCATATATTCACTCAGACTTACACCCTTCCTGAAGACTACTCCCACATTTTCTTTCTCTCCTTGCATCTCAGCTCTTTATGTTCTCCTCCCATATCCTGACATTGTTCGTGTCCCCACTGTTTTACACTTCCTGTTTTTGCTGCAGAATGATCATTCCAGCAAAACAAAGTATTTTCACAAATCATATGTTTCTTAGGTAATTAATATAACTAAGCACTTTACACTGCTCTTTGAGTCAGTGTTGCCCCTTCTCCTGACTGATGGTTGAAAATCATTGGATCTTCCAAAGCATTCAAAAAACGTGTAGATGTGGCAACCAGGGATATGGTTTAGTGGTGAGCATGACAGTGCTGAGTTAATGATTGGACTCAATAATCTTGGAGGGCTTTTCTAACCTAAAGGATCCTGTGATTATAAAAATTTTTGACCAAATAGAGCTGTATTAAAACCACTGTAATTCAAGCTGCTTTGTCTCAAAGATTTGGGGTTTGGCAGACTTTTTCTGTATCCCGCATACTGATCAAGGGCAAATTCCTTGCAGAGAGGAACAAAAACAGGAATCCTGCTTTCTGGTACACTTTATCCTCTGACTGCTCTGCTGAACTTATCCTGAAACTCTGAAGGGTCTTCAGCGGTAAGGTTCTAATCATGAGGTCAAGTCATCAAAGAAGTAGGAAGAAATTCTTCCCCGTGAGGGTGGGGAGACCCTGGCACAGGTTGCCCAGAGAAGCTGTGGTCCCCTGGAAGTGTTCAAGGCCGGGCTGGATGGCGCTTGGAGCACCCTGGTCTAATGAAAGGTGTCCCTGCCCATGGCAGGGGGTGGGACTGGGTGATCTCTGAGTTCTCTTCCAATCCAAACCATTCTGTAATTCTCTGATTCTATTCTAGATTCATCGAGGTTGCAAGTCCTGGACAGTTCCCTTAAAGACAAGTCAACATCTAAAACTCACTTTGGGTCATGCTCAAAATCCGAATAGTCAAAATTTATCTGAGAATATAAACCTTGCTATTCTAGTGCACCCTCATTTAATTTGACTTGTATTCCTTGCACCAAAAGATTATTTTGTCCATATGGTTTATGCATGCAATCGCCATCAGCAGCAGCCACTGAGTGACTAGTGGGTGCAGTTTAAGGGCTTAACTGAAAAATCTCAGGCATGAATGAAAAACAAACTCTCATATACATCAGCACGTTTGGGCTTTCTTTAATCAAATTAATATCCTGTTCATTCATTAAAAAGGTGGTAATATTTTCAGGGTTCCTCAGTGCGTAAGTTCACTTGAAAATCAGACAGGGTGGAGGTGTTTAATGAGCAGTTGAAAATTTCAGTCTCCCTCCCTTCCTTGAATAACCATTAAATAATTCAATGTCTCAGTCTCCTGTTATGACATAGGGATAGCTACACTTCCCTTACTAGTGGGGAGATTGGAAGTTCATAGAATAAATATTATTTTTTAAATATTAATTCAGGTTATGTAGGCATTTTGAGTCAGCCAAAATTCTGTCATCAGCTATGAGGTCTAACGCTTCATTGTTAAGTGTTACAAACTTTTATTCAGAGATAATTTTTTTCAAATAGCACACTATTCTTTTGCATAAAATAACCACTAGAAAAGCCTTAGAAAATGATGATTTTCAAAGCTAGTTATAAAAAATAAAAATTAATCATAATCGTGTTCCAAAAAAGCCTAGGTTTTTTTTTTTTATATATAGGGATATCTTCCATGAGAACTCAGAGCAGAAGGGAGACCTGTATAATATATTTTTCAGTATTAATAAGTTCTTCTTCTGCTTGCACATAACAAAAGAGGTTTTAATCACCATGGTTATCTCTCTCTTTGAAGTGAATATCTCATAGTAATCTTTAGACAAAATTGGAGCGAATAAAGGTAAAAATCTAGAATATAAAAGGACCCTCATAATTCTTATTGAAAACAACCATGACCCTTATTGAAACCATCATAATAAAGTATCCAGTTGTTTATTTCTTTTTTGGTTTGTTTGGTTTTTTTGGTTTTTTTTAACAGAAGCTCCTCATTTTCTGATCTTGAATAGTATTTCCCTAAAAAAACTGCACGGCACAAAGTGCCACTATGATTTCCAGCATTCATTTCCAGAGGGGCTCCTGCTAGTCCATAGCTATAACTATGATGAAAAGGGGCTGTGGACAGCCTATTGCAGTAATACTAACTCCCCATCTATCAACCCAGCAGATTATATGAGTAGCATCTCCTTAGAATAGAAACTCGGAGATGTAATAATCAATGAGACCTGCCATGCTGAGTGCCTACACTGAGCCGTTGTTATAAAGGATGCCAAATTATTAGTGCTTCACAAAATCTATGAAATTGTAGTCAGCGGGGCTTAGACCCGGAATAAAAGCATCAAGGATTGACTGAATATTTCGGTGATGGTCTCTGTTTTTGGAATACTATATGCCATTACAGTGTATGTTTTGGAAGTTCTGCTTTCTCGTGCTGTGATTTGATGATGCAGGGGCCTTAGTGGCCAACACAGGGTCAGAAGCCACCATGTCCTTTCCACATTGCTTTCTCCTCCCTTGGCACAATCTGGTAATGGTTATCTGTGTGTGAGATGGATCAGGAGCTGAGCTTTCTCCCTCTAGTTCTGAAGGCAAGTATCTTGCTGTTGTGTTATTGTAGTTTAAAGTACTGAAGATTTTTAACCCAGACATGTTTCTCCCTTCAATGTGAGTGTAGGAAAAAGCAATCAAAGGCAGAAAGGAGCAACTGTAACTCCTTAGTATGATATTCCCTCCAGACATCTCTGATCAAAACCTTTCAGAATGCAGAATCTGTTAATCAGCTCGAGGTCTGTCTTGTACTCTGTAGGCTCATTCACTCTTCAGAGACTCTGCAAGACCAAGGACAAGCAGTATCTTAATTTAGAAATAGCCTCTGGGGATTTCTGTTAAGTGAGATGTGAAAAATCTCGCCATTAGTGGCTTATATTAGGGGTACTTAGGCTTCCCCAGCTACCAAAATTCTGGAAACAGGATCACAAGGATTGGACAGATCCAGATTAAGCAGCAGTATAAGAAAGATATGAACATTCACACATCTGAAGTTCATACGCTCTTCAATTGATGATATTGTTCCCATAGACAGCTACGTGAATAGAATGTAACTTAAAATTAGCAATTTATTACAAGTAGCAACTCAGGTCTTCATTCACCTGTGGCATGCTCACTGTTACAGGTGTGCCGTGTATTTTGTCCGCAGTGTCCCTGAAACTTAGAGATCTGCTTGAACTAAACACAGAGATCTGCTTGAACCATCTAGACAAAGAGAGTGGGAGATTACACAACTGCACCCAAGAGAACTAAGTACTGCTAAACCCATTCTCTTAGAGATGACCTGTGTTGTCAACCTTTCATGTATTTGAAATCATTGAACATCTTTAAGCACATGAAATAAACAGTAGAAGCAAATTAGGTGATGATACAAGATTCAGTCCTATCCCCACACTTTAATTTGCCGTATGATGCCATTAGTATTTACTAGAGAAGAGGAGACTGAGCGAACACCTTGTGGTCTACAGATTTCTCGTGATGGGAAAGGGAGGGGCAGGCACCTATACTTACTCTCTGGTGACCAGCGATGGGATCTGAGGCAATGGCCTGAAGTTGTGTCAGGGGAGGTTTAGGCTGGATAACAGGAAAGGGTTCTTCACCCAAAGGGTGTTTGTTCGGGCAATGGAACAGCTCTCCAGGGAATGGGCACAACACCAAGCCTGACAGAATTCAAGACAAGTTTTGACAACACTCTCAGGCAAATGGTGTGACTCCTGGGGTCTTCTGTACAGGTTCAGGGGTTGTACTCTAATTCTTGTGGGTGCCTTCCTATGCAGGATACTTTATGTTTCTATAAAATTTGCTGGAAGGACAGAACCAGCTCTCTGTTTCAGCAGGACCTGTAGCAAATGCCCCATAGTGCTGCCCATCACTGCTGAGCATTGCAAAAGTTGGCATTAGCATGGCACCCACTGTCCTTGGTTGTTGAACATGACCTGCAGTGCATTGTCTGCAAAGCGGTTTTCAGACCAATAGCTCCTTCACTGACCCACATTGCCTTTCATAAGGAGCAAAATATTAGGAGGTGTTTCATTCCAACAATCTAACATCAGATGAGAATATTTAAAATTCCTAGGAAAGGCTTTTGTTCATAGTCTGAGGTTGGGTTTTGAAATCTTTACAAACTGTCTCTCCAGGGAGGCCGTGTGGAGAGAGCCATCCTTTCAACTCACCCTTGAATGCACTTTGAACAAGCAGCTGCTTTTACTGTAAGCATGTTATTAATGGTCTCTTTTCAAAAGCAGATATAGTACTCTGGAAAACGTTCTATTGATTTTTTCCCTTTCCCTGTCCCTGTTTCAATCACACTCGTTTGAATGGCTTTCATTTTTAGCAACAACAAGAGATTTCTTCGAAGAAAAGTGGCGTCTAGGTGTAGCCTTAAATAAAATCACTGCTCAATTTAAGCTCTGAAAAATACTATTGATATTTTAATAGAAGATTGGAGGACCAATTGCTGGTTCAATAATAGCAACAAGGAGTTTATACATAGGAAACATGCACGAGGATCATTTTATTTCTTTTGCTCTACGTGTTAGCAGAAAACAGCAGCCTAAATCTTGACTCACTGGATTATTACATGTCAAGGATCTCAGGAATATGGGAATATTTTATTCCAATTTTCTAAGGNATTTAATTCCAAGATCTGTATAAAATAATATATTTTTAAAAATAAACAGATAAAAGATCTATACATAATTAGAATATATAAAATAAATAAAGATACATCATTAAAGAAAGAAGCCATATAAAAACCACCCATATGAGAAACAGCAGAAGGAGATGGGGTTGTTCAGCCTTGATCNACACTCTCAGGCAAATGGTGTGACTCCTGGGGTCTTCTGTACAGGTTCAGGGGTTGTACTCTAATTCTTGTGGGTGCCTTCCTATGCAGGATACTTTATGTTTCTATAAAATTTGCTGGAAGGACAGAACCAGCTCTCTGTTTCAGCAGGACCTGTAGCAAATGCCCCATAGTGCTGCCCATCACTGCTGAGCATTGCAAAAGTTGGCATTAGCATGGCACCCACTGTCCTTGGTTGTTGAACATGACCTGCAGTGCATTGTCTGCAAAGCGGTTTTCAGACCAATAGCTCCTTCACTGACCCACATTGCCTTTCATAAGGAGCAAAATATTAGGAGGTGTTTCATTCCAACAATCTAACATCAGATGAGAATATTTAAAATTCCTAGGAAAGGCTTTTGTTCATAGTCTGAGGTTGGGTTTTGAAATCTTTACAAACTGTCTCTCCAGGGAGGCCGTGTGGAGAGAGCCATCCTTTCAACTCACCCTTGAATGCACTTTGAACAAGCAGCTGCTTTTACTGTAAGCATGTTATTAATGGTCTCTTTTCAAAAGCAGATATAGTACTCTGGAAAACGTTCTATTGATTTTTTCCCTTTCCCTGTCCCTGTTTCAATCACACTCGTTTGAATGGCTTTCATTTTTAGCAACAACAAGAGATTTCTTCGAAGAAAAGTGGCGTCTAGGTGTAGCCTTAAATAAAATCACTGCTCAATTTAAGCTCTGAAAAATACTATTGATATTTTAATAGAAGATTGGAGGACCAATTGCTGGTTCAATAATAGCAACAAGGAGTTTATACATAGGAAACATGCACGAGGATCATTTTATTTCTTTTGCTCTACGTGTTAGCAGAAAACAGCAGCCTAAATCTTGACTCACTGGATTATTACATGTCAAGGATCTCAGGAATATGGGAATATTTTATTCCAATTTTCTAAGGAGGAAGTGTGCACAGAGATACCTGTATGCAGAGTGCAGGATATAGAAATGCAAATAATATTGTACCATATATTTCTATATAATAAAACTCATGCGGAGAAATGTTATGTAATAAATTGTGCACAGCTGGAGACACAACTTTACTTCTGACTTTAGTTAATGTTATTATTAATTTCTTATATCACATAGAGTCAAACAAATCTTTTCCTAACATTTTTTTTTGCTGGGGACCAAAGAAGAAATCATGAACACTGTTTTGGAATCCTCTAAACTGAGGATATAAAGCCCACACTGAATTATGTGCTACGTTGACATCTAGGGAGAGATTGGTGATATCAATTGCCATGAATGAGTCTCAGAATTGCTGATATTTATTTCTTATCCCTGGGAATGTCAAAGGCCAGGCTGGATGGGCCTTGGAGAAACTTGGACGAGTGGAAAGTGTCCAAGGTGTCCCTGCCCATGGCAGGAGGTTGGAACAAGACAAGCTTTAAGGCAGCTTCAGATTAAAACCACGCTGTGATTCTGTAAATGAGCTCCTGGAAATATGAGATGATGTGAGAGGTTCTGCAGGAAAGACAGGATTGTGGGCATGGGTAGAAAGGCTAGGCAAGGCAAGATGGNATTTATTCAAAGAAAGGGGAGTTAAACATTACAATGGGCTGCCCAGGGAGCTTTGGAGACCCCATCCCTGGAGGTGTCCAAGGGAGGCCTGGAAGTGGCACTCAGTGCTCTGGGCTGGTGACAAGGTGGGCATTGGTGACAGGGTGGGCATTGGTGACAGGGTGGACTCAGTGTTCCTGGAGGTCTCTTCCACCCCAGTGATTCTACTATTCTAAGATCTGATATTTTCATCAAACTCCTGTCTTCCAAGGACTTTTTTAATGCTGGTAACTGAAAAATTCTACCTTTATATGAGCTGTATGTTTTTTCAGATACAGACAGTAGAGAAAATAACTCTCATGAATGCTAGAAGATGCTGGATATTAGCCAGAAATCTAATTTCTACCCACTGATCGAGATATACAATTATGTTATGCATAAAATTTACACAACTTTGCTCATAAACCCATTTGACAATTCTTTTGTTCCCTGAGATCAGTTGTGTTACACTTAGCACTGAAAATCAAAGCTCTTATTTAAAAACCAAGACACACATTTAAGTATGGGTAATTATTTTAAAATTCAGACTTAACTATCTAAACTGTTTTCAGCCAAGAATGTTGATTCATCCTTCCACATGTAGAAAAAGAATCAACCAGCTAAAAAAAAAACAAACCTCCATGAAGGGCTGTCTTTGTACTCTCAACCCTTTGCCCATAAAGACATAGATATTTATCTGATGGCTGCTTGCCTTCTTTAACAGGCTGTGGTTACCAGTGTGAGCCTCGACAGGAGAGCTGTTATATTTTTATTTTAACACTATGTCCTACATAAAAGTTGGCAATAAGAGAAAGTACTCTATAGGATATGACTCCCCCATGGACTCTTCCTTCGCACGCTGACATATTTTACGTGTCGACAGTGCTTGAGTGAAGATATCTTATTTATAAAAAAGAAAAGACAAAGAGGAAGGGGAAGGACGGTGAGTGAAGGGAAATAAAATAAGCTCAGGGATCTTCTGGTTGTGGTAGTAACTGAGATGCTTCTTTTGGATAAAACTAGCAGATGAGCATATGAGAAATTGATACAGATGTAAAACAGGAGTATGTGAGTTAGGTGGCCTGATGAAAATGAAAATTTGTTTCCTCAGCAACATTAACTGTTTAGAGCTCCTTTCCTTTGCCTTGAGTGTGCTCTTTTCAATGTGATCACATCTCAGATTTGGTTCCTGGCTCCACTCACTGTCACGTGGATGTTTATATCTATAGCTGTACACTGTCTCTGCTCTCACCTGCTTGCTGTCTCTTGCAAAAATGGTGTTAAAGTCCATGGTTTATGTTATCAGTTTTTAATTAGCTGCATTTTCTTTTGGAATGTGATCCTGATCAGGCCTTCACAAATATTCGCTTTAGGTTCTGTTTTGTGTTTGAATATAGAGTTGGAAAATTCAAGAAGTCAACTTACATTCTTTGTTACTTACCTAAATATAAGGTCTGTTCTCCAAAATTATACAAAATCATTGGCTTGTGTTTAGCTTGTGATCCTTAATGAATTCCTCATGCTGTCCTACAGAACTTCTATCAAGCCTATTATTTTCATCTTTTATCTGATTACGCCCCCCAAAATATGTTACTGGTTGTCTTCTCTGAATTTCAATCTAGACAGGTTTCAAAGCATTTCCCTAATATATATGGGTCAATTTGAATAAAATTTCTTTCCATCAAAATGCATCAAGATTTTTCCACCTTTCTCTGATCCAATAATTTAGAAGTCAGACATTATTCTACCACACACATCACTGATATCAGGAAATCTATGGTAAAACTCAACTTCCCATGACCTATCATGGACTGAGAACTGTTGTAAATACTGTATAGGAGTTGTTTTTTTTTTCTTTTTATTGACTAATTTCTGCTCTTATAGCAAATGTTCATTTAAGTTTCTTAGCAGAGATGGACTGATGATGTAGTTATCAATCTTGCTTATTTTCTGCCATATTTTCCATTTCTTAGCAAAAATCCGAATAAGCAGAGCAACTATCTTCTCATTCTGCAAATGTTTTTGTTGAATTAGATCACAATAAGTAGCACCACTGAATCAACATGGTGCTAGCTGTTTAAACTACAATACAAAATTTTGTTCTGATTGTTCTCCCTCAATTTTTCCCTTGTTTATTATCATATAATATGTTAACTGTTCTATCTGATGACTGTTTCATGTGCTGTTCTATTAGGTTTTTTTTTATTAATAGTCCTATTCATACAGATTTTTTAAGAAGTGTCTTTAATCGCCTCCATTGCTTGTACAGTGTTCTTGGTCGGTTTTTTTGCTGTATTTTACCATTTGTGCTCTTCTTTATCCTGGGTGCTATACTAAGCACTGCTTAGTCATGAATATAATTGCTGCATTTTTCATCCTGGGGTTCATAAATTCCACTATGGGAGGCTCATCACATTTGTACCTTAAGTAAGATTTCCTTTTATTTGATTTGTTCACCAAGTAGCTTCTTGAGATCTATTGTTCTCTCTGGTCTAAAAAAAAAAAAAAACTCAACAAAATAAAACACCAAAAAAACCACCAAAAAATAACTTTCAGAAAGTGGCAAAAATTGCTCTTAAAAGTAATTCCATAATCAGTTACAGAATAATTCACAAATTATGAATGCACAAGCCATGCACCACACCTGGAGACGCTTAGGCAGAACAGTTTTTACACATGAACAGATTTTTTTATGTTTCTCTGAAGAGGTAGTGTCTCTCATAATTTACATTTTATTATTCTCCTCACCACTGAATTAAAAGGTTCACTATTTCATAAAGTTAGAAAAGATAGAAAGAAGGAAAGTACTATCTCTTACTAGAGTCTATATACTGAAAAAAAATTGGTAACTTTTGCAAACACACTGTAAGTAACAGATTCTGCATTATGAGCTAGATAAGGGAACAGGAAGACTTAAACTAAAAAAGGAGTTTTAGGTTAGATGCTAGGAGAAAATTCCTTACCCAAAATGGTAGCAAGTCACTGGCACAGGTTGCTCAGGGAAACGGTGGCTGCCCTGTCCCTGAAAGTGTCCAAGGCCAGATTGGACGTGGAGCAACCTGGGATAGTGGAAGGTGCCCCTGCCCATAGCAGGGGGTGGGACTGGATGAACTTTAAGGTCCCTTTCAACCCAAACTTTTCTGTGATTCCATGTTTCTCTATTAATTGTATTCTCATCACTAATCTCTCAATAAGGCCAATAAATCAGCCTTATGACACTGTCATGGAGGGCGTGAATATTGGAGTTTTTGGAAATGGCCTGATGAGGTTATAATGTCCTGAGTAAAATCCCAGAACAGAGATAGTGGTAGAAAGGCTTCTTTTCATGTTTTTTAACCTCATTGCCAATTTAAGAATCCAAAACCTAATCCTGCACTTGACTACAACAGGCTCAATTTTCCTCTGTTCTTTAAATCACGTTTAGTTGTTTCAAGAGCATTTGACAGGAACTGTCCTGTCTCCTCAGAAAGCAGTGAATCAACATATACCACAGAGCAGAGATACACACTGAGCCTCTACCATTCAGAATATATTTTTAAACTCTCAAGTAAGGATGACAAGTCACAGCTGCAAGGATCAACTTGAGAACTGGTGACACCAAGCGCCAAGTCTGTAGAGAGCTGTGTCACTCTCTGCAGAACTCAAGACTACTATTTAGATAGCATTTTACAGTATAGTAACTTCTTCCATGCCTTTGGCTAGACCCTTTTTTCCTACCTTCCAATGACAAGTCTTGTTGACCAGGACTATTCCCTCCATCCTGCAATTTCTTCCATTTCATACAATGTGTCTCTGGTGAAAACAGTGCTCAGCTCTTCAGAAAGCCAGGCTTTTCTTTAGCTTTTGTCTACATCTTCTAAGAGAAACCTTTGATTGATTTGGTCCTGCTTGGACTTCATTCACCTACATTTTACAGGTGATATGACTGACCATCAGATGATCAGTGTAAAGGTTGTCTGTGCACAAACTAATCTGAATTTGAGCGGCTGTATTGACTACAATACAATAGTCCTTTTTTTTTTTGCTTCACCTGAGCATCCACCTGAATATTTAAAGTCAAAAGTGTTACAGTGATTTTTTTTTAGCTGAGGTATCTATCAGCTGAGCATAGTATTCAACAGCTGCCTCAGATTCATGATTCCACACCTTTTTATCATGAATTCCCTACATTCTCCAAGTTCTTTAAGCTGTTTATATCTGTTCTCTTGTCTTTTTCAAACACTAAAACATGAATTCTCACATAAGCTGGCAAATATGTTAGTGGAATCCCCTTGAATAAAGACTTTATTTATCTCTAGTAATTAGCATAGCACTTTGAACCTGGGTACTTTTCTTTTTCTCTCTATGTTCTTAGCAAACTTCCTTCATATGTCTAAAAAATACATAAATGAGAGACTGGCTTTCTAATGATAGACTCTGTTAATGTGTGCTGCTGAACTCCTCCAAGTGTGATAACCTAGGAATGGGGGGTTGCTGAAAAAATGTGATGATTCTTGGTTGAACTTCCACAACACTAACAGTGGGTCTACAAATACCAGGAAAATAGAATCACAGGCTTGCAGAATGGTGTGGCTGAAAAGAACCTTAAAGTTCAACTCATTCCAAGCCCCTGCCATGGGAATGGACACCTTCCACTGGACAAGATCTCAGAGCCTCATCCAACCTGGTTTTAAAACTCCCAGGAATGGGACAGCCATATCTTCTCTGGGCTTGGCCTCACAGCCAAGAATTTATTTCTAATATCTAATCTACCCCTTCGACCTGTCCTGTCACTTCATGCCCTTGTGAAAAGTCTCTCTACAGCCACTGGTCTCCATTCTCTAGTGTGATCATCCAGCCAACTCCTTGTTCACCATGTAGTCCACCTGCCAAATCTTGTCTCACCAATTTAGAGACAAGACTGCAGTGTAGGAAAATGTCAAATGCCTTGTACAAGTCTAAGTAGATGGCATCAGTCACTCTTCTTCCTGAAGTTTTATGACCAGTTTTTGCTGCAAGATGCCAGGAATCTGAGGACAATAATATACATTAATTCTTCTGACCAGGCTCACAACAGTCCCCACGTACCCTTGGCCTTCAATCCTTCCTTCTCTGTAGATCGCAGAGCTTCACAGTTCTTAGCTGCTCTCCTGTATGGGCCCTTGAGAGAAACACTGTGGTTTGTCTTTTCCTTTATGCTACTAAAACATTCAAAGGTCATCAGGACAAACAGATTTTCTGAATTTTGTAACTGCCATTGGCCCAAAGAGATTCCTCCACATCTATGCACAAAAGGGCCATCACCCAGTGAGTGGATGTCTTGTACTCTTAAAAATGTAAAATCTATCCCCTTGGAAATACGTAAAGTATTTAACTTAATTTTTTTCCTCCAGAGACTAAAAAAGTAGCTCAATCCAGGTGCTATGCAAGAGCCACTGGCACCTGGAGGAAGCACCTCACTGCCAGATGAGAGAGGTTGCAGGAATGGCTCAAGCGAACATATCTTGCTTTGTTCACTATGAAAGAATTTGGAGTAAAGGACACAACAACTCTTTGAAAAGATGTGACAATTTGTGATCTCTGAGAAACATCCAATAATCTGCTCATAGGAGGAGTTAATGTTACATCACAGGGGTGAAAAGAGAAGCCACAGGAGCTGCTGAGGACCTGTCATTGCACAAATAGTGAAGAAAGGGTTGGAATGAATATATAAGAATATACTGCTTGCTTTGGAAGTCCCTAGTGAAAGGACTTTCATGTCAAAGCAAATAAGAGTCAGTCACCCCTGATAGTGATATGTCTTTTTATGTGTTTGGCGTATTTAGCTGCTGATGGATGGTCAGACTCATAGCTATTGGGCCAAAACTTGCTCTCATTTACATCAGCTGAAATCTGGAGAAAGCCCACCAGAGTCAATATAAATTCTTTCAACTTTACAAGAAATGTCTGTGAGGACTGTTTGGCTCACAAACCTAGTAACTGGGGAGGACCAGAATCACTGTGTTTTCATATGTGTTTTCATCCTGAACTGAATAAACAGATGAAATCTTAAAACATTTCATGTAATGAAGATCTCTTAGAAATTATATGGGGAGTGAAATCATTCATTCCTAATAGTTTTGATGTTAGCTTTCATCTCTCCAAGCAGTTCTGTGCTTCATGGCAGTTGTACACCAACAGCTGAATATCTTGAACACTGTCAGGTATGGGCTCATCACCTGCGCTGTGCCTGTCTTTAGGTAAGCACCCATTAATACACCTAATTAAATCTGAAAAAGAGCAGGTCTGAGGATAAAAACCATCAGTAACCACAATTACCTATCTTCACTGGAGTTATGTTCCATTTGTGCTGAATTACATTGAGGCTGGAGGAGTTTGTCAATGGTGGAAGAGTTTTCTCTGGAGTAGGAGTAATCCCAGTGGATCAAATAAACTTTTTTCCCTTTCTCCTTTCTCTGTTAACCTTTGCAAAGGGTGCATGAATCACGCTGTTGTTAGATAGGGTAGATGCTAAAAAGGATAGCTGATAGGATGACTCTGAAGAGCTACAATATGGACAAATGACACCCCAAAACTGCAAGCTGAGTGGAGTTTATCAGCTCATTCTACAGAAAATTTCATTTAATTGGGTGTATAAGAGCAGTCTCAGAGCTTATACCTTTAATACCAGATGAAGGAAAAGCTTTTAATAATGGAAATTACAGCACTTACTAGCTGAGCACGTTACATGAAGGACAAGCTGAGTGGTAATTCTTACTCATCATTTTATACTGTTTAATCCTCACATGTGTAACCTGGCAAAGTTGAGCTGAGATCAGGCTGGTTTCTAGCATGTCTGGTCCATTATAAGTCACCTTTGGAAGGATATTTCAAGCCTATCAAGGAAAAAATGTGGTCAACTTCTTTTGCAGGAAAAATTCCGTGTCTCTAGCTGGTAACAAAACACGCCATAATTTCAGCTGAGGCAGGATTCCCCCTGCTAGCTTTTAAATCTCTAGACTTTAAGTTTGTTTCTGTACATACGAGCCCTATCAACACCAACAGCAAGCCTAGTTTTTGGCAACCAGGAGAGCTGCTCATTTCCTTCAGCCACTCCTACCTGTTTCCAATGCTTTCCAGAATGACAAAGAACAGGGAGCAGCTTGTGTTTCGCTTCTTTCTTGTCTCAATGGGAAAAAATTGATCTTATAATTTTATTTTTTTTTTTTTACATTCATGTGCAACAACATCAAGTTGGATTTGTTTTGCTCACTGACAAGTGTTACTGCCTTGGAAATAACTCCTCTCTCTGCCTTTTGCACATTCTTCCGGAGGTATAAGATCCAAGTATCATCTGAGATATCCCACATTTCACCGCACCACCTTCACTTACAACTTACACCTCTCACAAGGTTTTTGAAGGCTGCATTTATGCAAGGAAAATGCACAGGCAAATACTCTTTTCCAAACCCCATGGAAATAAGCATCTTCTAAATGCAGTAAACAAAAATTTGGGGTCTAATCTGTTAGAAGACAGGAGTAAACCTGTGGCTGAACAGTGGTTTTGATTCAGACTCTGTGACAGATTCAGAGGATGTGTAAGCAAGTTTTATTCTCCTGAACAACAATTAAAAGAAAGCTAATTTCTGCTATCCGGCCTTTTGATTTCAGTGACAATGAAGATTTATGAATTCTTCATCTAAATTTCTTCAGTGTTACTGGCAAGTGGTAAAGAAGAAAAACAAAGACTCAGAAAGTGAGCTTTTTCTTTCAAGAGTCATTGATTTAGAAAACACGGCTTGATTGGACTTGTGAATTCCTACAGTAATTTTTCTGAATAATATACTACACCTCCTTTTATGTATCAAGGTTGAGGGCAAATTTCTTAAAATAAGGGAAAAAATTACTTACCCTGTGAACAACAGAAAATCCTGATCCATGGTCATCATTAGGCAGGGAAACAGAAAAAAATACTGAAACCTGTGATCTTTTGGCAAATGTTTCTTACTTTTTTTAAAATGCATTTCTGAACAATTTCCCTTAAGACAATGTAACTCTGGGAAATGGTATATATTGTATGTGAATGAAATTACCAACTCTTCTAGTTACCAAGACCAACCGCTGAGGTAAAGTAGAAGATGGAATATTGTGCATATGGAAGATATACTTTTTGCAATAAAGATCGCTGTGGGTTTGGTACAGTCAAAACTCATCCTTTCCCAATGGGAGTAACTAATGTGGAAATCATTTGGTCCCTCCAGATTTTAGAAATGTGGAAAACCATATTGGTGAAACATACATTTCTTTTTTCCCCCAAAAGGAGGACCTGGATTAAAACTTACTGTGAATGCATGTTAAAAGTCTTCTCTTATACAGAAAGCCTGAAACCAAGGTACCAGGGAAGGCCAGAGAGTTTCAGATATGAAAGTTTCCCTGTCTTAAAGGTACAGTGAGTTAATGACTCATACCAAGGGCCTGAGTACTCCTCAGTGGAGTATCCATACTACCCATACTACTGGAGCAACATCAAAGAGACTGAAGAATAGCTGAAATAAAATTATTTTTGTTTGTTCAAGTCTGTCCTACAAATGTATTACTTGTGTGCAAAACATATTGTTTTACATCACAGAAACTTGTTTTGGATCAAAAGCAAAACTAGTCAGTTCCCCTTTCACCAATATGAAACTTAAATANGTGTGTGTGTGTGTGTGTATATAATGGTTTTGAGGCACACTTAACACCTTAACATTTTGTGACTGCTCTTCTTCCTGAAGTGCTAAGTAGCCAGTCTGGCCCCTGTTCAGTGCTGCCATATGCATATGTACTTTCCTATCAGTTTCTTTTCTTTTCTTTCACAGCTGGTCTACATGGAGAAGTTAGATTAGTGTATGAATTTACAACACGCTAGATACTGCACATGGTTGAAGCATGGGCTACCCTGAACCCCACGAGCTACAAGTTTCTTTTCACCTTCCTGCAGGCCAGGAAAAGCAAATATTAGTAACAACTGAAGGAAAACCACCTCGGTTTATGTATGGTCTTGCTCAAGACTAATCTATTAAGATGATAGGGAAGACAACTTGAGCTCATATTGAGATGAGAGAATTCAAGTTGCAATTACAAATGTCTGCCCAGGATTAAAGATTTTCAAATTATGTTGAGGACAGTAAAGAAAATAGAGTTCCAGTTCTCATTTTCCACTCATGGAAAAGGTGATGACAGTTGTCTTGTTCTGATGACTGTGTTGCCTGTAGAAACTACATGGGAATTTCTGCAAAGATTCAGCAGTGACATTTAAAGAAAGGATGGTGTGCCAGGATTATGAACAGGATTATGGTACCATTGTATCTTCCATCAACACACATGGAGACACATCTGAATTTAGTGTTGCTAATATCAGCAAAAGGGCCAGTAGGCAGAGAAAACAGACAAAGATAAAATATTTTTCAATTTCCAGTCATTCTTCGACATATATGGAAATTAATGTGTGGCCCACACAATTATTGTGAAAATTACCAAGCTTCCAGTACCTGGAAGGAGCCTAAAAAACAAAAGAAGAGAGACTATTGTAATGATAGGACAAGAATGATCTGAAAGACAATAGACTTAAATTAGAAATTAGAACTAAACTCTTTGCTGTGAAGGTGTTGAGGACCTGGCACAGGTTAATCAGAAAAGCTGTGGCTGCCCCATCTCTGGAATTGTTCATTCAAGGCCAGCTTGGATGGGCTTGGAGCACCCTGGAATAGTGGAAGTGGTCCCTGCCCATGACAGAGGTGGAATTAGATGAGCTTTGGAGTGCATTTCAACCCAAGCTTTTCTATGATTCTGTGAAAATCAGATGTTCATTTAGAAAATTAAATGATGAAAGTATAAATTTAATAGTTTTTAGCAAATTTCCATTTTCCTAGATGACAATTCAAAAGTCCTTTATAGGCCTATTTATTCTACAGTAACCTCTAAAAATCTAAGTAACCAAGACTGAAGAATGAGCACAGTCTACTTTTGTGTTCTGGTCCATTTTCTTATCTCAGTAAAACCATGGAAATGAGGAGAAGATTCAAGCCTCTTTTTTCAGCCTGGTAAAAATGACATAAGAAGAACATTTCTTAAAAATCTTATTCTGCAAAGCTCCAGACTGGATGCACAGAGGTAGCTTAAATAAGGTTAAATTAATTTTAAAAACACTGAAATCTGTGTAAATGGACTCATTACATGCAAACTCCTCAATTTTGCATTTCAGTTAGCACAAGCTGTCTGCCTGTTGAGCTAGTGGTGTGATTTCAAGCAGTCGTGGATTTTCAGGCAAGGATTGAAAACAGATGGTCTCTGATACCTTTTTCATTATAACTTCTGTAACTTCGAAATTTGTAGCTTTGTCTCCAGGTCTTTCCCCTCTTCAGCCTTTGACTTCCAATTACTGAGGAAAAAAAATGTCAATTTTCCTCAAAACAGCTGAGGTGCCTTATCCTCCAGGAACTGGCAAAGCTTCTTATCCCTTGGAGATGAAGAAAGAGACAGCTGGATGGAACTAGATGGTTTCTGACAAGGGAAAAAAAATCAGAAACTGTTTATTGAGAAAAAAGAAAAGAACTCCCAAGGTAGATTCTGTAAAACACATGATACCATGGCTGTGGTTAAATGGCTTCAGGCCAGGCAAAGAAAATAAATGAGATGGGTTAGCTCTGCTGTTCCAGATGGTAAAGCAGTGGGATGTGTATTTTCTGCCCCAGTAGTGGAGTGAACTCTCCCAGACACACAAATCCTGGAGAAATATCAGCGATAGCCACTGAAAAGTTTACTGAATCAAATCTGTTCAGACTCCAGAGCCCTTGCTAACAGCTGAAGGACATTACAGCCAATTGATTTCTCCAGTGTAGACAACACCTGAAAATAACCTTGGCTGTCTGGAGCGAGCGGTTCTGTGTTTGTTAGTTTTGTCTTTAGTTACTGCCTCTTTTATATGCCTTTTGTGGGTTGTTCACCTGGAAGTTGAGTACTTTCTTGCTTACTCTGTCAGCTTTTGTTTTTCTAACCCATTACAGGGTCACCTAAGAAAAGCTTTGAAGGTTTGACTCACAGTCATGCAACAAAATTTGTTTCAGGTGGTAATGTTTCCCAGTAGGAAAGTGCTTGGATTGTTGGAAAAGTAGTTTGTTATGAGAGTATAAAACCGTTTTCCAGGATGAACTAGTGATTTTTTTTTTTGTTCCTTTGCAGTGCAGAGTTTGTGAGCAATAGCCTGAGGGAGTCAACTCTAGATGAGGTTGGATAAATCCTTGCTTTCATTTTGATATCTTTTTGCCTCCATCCAGCCCTGGTCTACAAAATTACTTTCCTTTTTGTGTATCTAGCTGGGGTTTGGAAAGCTAGGATCAATATTGCAAGTGTGTGGGTAACCAAGTGATATGGGCACACTTCCAGTGGTTGTGTGTGACAAATACGATCTCCAGGATGGTTCCTTCATACTGGGCACCATGACTCTTTACAGATATGGGTTCTATGAGAAGCATTTACCAGCTTGTGCAAAAAGCTAATGTTAATATATTAATGTTGATATTCTGTTTTTACAAGCACAGCCTGCAACTGGAGTCATGCTGAGGTAACTGTGGTTTATCCTCTTCTTCTTTGGACATTAGAAATTTCACTCGTTTTATCCTTTCACTTGCTTTATTCTTTCATCCTTTCCTGAAATGTTAACTCAGTGAGCCTCTTCACCTTTGAGACTTACCGATGTCTAGCTCTGCTTGTCAGGAGAGATTGGGCATAGCTCAGGTCAAAACTATGCTGTAATAATAGCTGCTACTAGTCTGTGGACAAACAATGCACTGGGGCACCTGTGCAGATTCACTCATAACCCACTGGCCTTCAAAGGTCAGGATTTCAGCTAGTCAAGCCCTTGGGATTAAGTGACTCTGCATTTAGGCTGAAATTTATTTTAAATCAATAGAATTTATTCTGGGATTGATACATTCAGTGAGCTAGCAAGTGTCACCTGCATTGGTGCCTTAAATTGAGTAACTATGTCACTGATTTGAATCTTTAGGCCAGATTTCTTAAATGGTTCCAAACCCAGTGGAAGACTCTGATTCCAGTTCAACAAAAGTGAATATGTCAGGAATATATACTGTTGGGAAAAACGTCATGAACAGAATGGATCAGGACACGGATTACGCTTCCATATAATATGGTGCATTATCAACTAATAATCAAGTCTCAGCAAGAAGTTGGTGTTCTATCTGCTTGCATACAGCCTTAAAGCAAATCTACTTGAGCTACTCAAAACAAATCTACATCTGAATATATAATGGGTGGATGGAAGGAATCTTACTGAATTTGAAACACATAAAAATCTAGGAATATAACATTAACGAGTTCACTTGGTTCCTTCTATCTCTGGAAGATGAGCTGAATGTTCCTTCAGAGACATCTAAACTTTACTCCTCTCTTGAGGGAGACAATAGCTGTGCAGTTCTGTGTCAAAAGAAGAAACACTAAGGCTGGACACAAATTTGCTGTTCATGAGAGTCTCTGCACACACAGGTGCATTATGAGCCAACACAGAAAATTGAAGAAAGGAAGGCCATGGCATCCTAAAAGCTTTTCTGAAGCTTTTTTTGAAGCTTTTCTGCCAGGGCCCATTCTTTTGACAAAGACTGATTTGTGTCATGATAGGCAGTCTAGAAGGAAAGTGAAGCAACTTACTTCTATCCAATTTGTGATCTCTTCCTGGCACGCTATGAGAAGGTATTTGGCCTCATTCCTGTTTAAACCCATTAAGTATACCAACACAGCACTTGCAAAGACAATTTTATAGTATATACTTTGCACATCCCACTTCAACTGAAAATGGAAATGATGGTAAGGGATGGAAAAATCCAGATTAGGGCTTCCTGGTAGATTATCTGGTGTATGTGTGAACATACATAAGGATACACTATAAACAAACATACACACATAGAAATTACAGATTGACATAATCTGTTGGCATCAGCTCTACTCCTGAGCTATCCTGTTGAGGGTACTGGTACATTTATGTCTCTTTACTGACTAAACTCATTACTCAGTATAGTTCTGTGTGATGCTATGCAGAGTCTAATTCTGGTGGATGCTAATGCAGATTGCTGTAATCTCCACTGTACCATTAGATGTGACATTTTGAAGTGTGTGCACCAGCAGACTCATTACAGACCAAGCCTATGTTTGTTAATACTCTGGGGAGATGCAGCTGTAATATCTTTCATGGAAAAGCATTGGATTTGCAATGTAATATCTCTAGAACACAATCCATCTAAAACTTCTTGAGCTTTGTTCATCATTTCAAGGGGAAAATACTAATTAAGCATTTGCATATAGAGTCCAGCAATTAGATGAAAGATTTCTCTCTGTAATTCTAGAGGGCAATAGCACAAATTATTAAAGAAATTTGAGAGCTACCTGGAGTAAACAGTCACCAGGATAAACAGCATCCATAACATTCACATTTTTAATTTGCATATATAGATGCCTATAAAGCAACTTCCATGAAAATTGGAGATCTAAATTAGGAAGCCTTTGATTTTGGGCTTGAGCCAAATTTTATGGGAATTTGTGCATTTTTTTATTGACCAGAATGGGCTCTAAATCAGCTTATAATAAAAATTTTCTCTGTCAGTGAATGGAGTGAATGAAAATTGTAGGAGCCCCTCAGAATCCTGATCCAGAAGGGCTTCAGTATTCACACATCTGACAGCCAAAGATAGTTTTTCATTACTGCTTTTCCTCTAAACCTTTTGTCATGAGGTGATTAAAGAAAGGCTGACAACCAATTTCTGACAAAATCATGTCAGAATTTCATGTTGGCTTGGGAGCCTACTCCTTACAAATAAGCTTCCTGACAACAAACCTGAAAAATCAGTGTATGGATCTCTGCGGTCCTCTGGAAGAAGAGTAATACAGCTACAGAGAGTTTTTATATGTCTACAATTTTTTTGCTTTAAAATCACCTAAGGTATTAGGAATTCACAAAAGATCTAGGAGTGTCCAATGAGCAATGCAATTTAACAAAGAAATCACAAAAATGTTGTCTTTTCTCGTCATAAACAGTTTGATGAAATGTTCAGAATAGTGCAAGTGTCTTTCTAGAACTGATCTTAAAAATTTTAGAATACAAATAATGGAAAATGTACAAAAAGTGAACAATAAAAGATCCTAGTTCAACCATTTTAAAATGTTGTTTATGCAGAAACCAGTTGCAACACGAGTCAATTATAAATACAGACAAAATTACTAGGAAGAGGGTACTGAACTATCTTCCATTAGGGGGAAATTCTGGTTAGAATTTCCTTAGTTAGGAAAATAATCTCCACCATGATTCTGTTGTGAATACTGGGCCTGTTTTCCAAAAATTTGTCTATTCTGATTCAATTCCTAGCTACATTTGCATCCTGTATGAAAAAACAAACCACCAAACACCCCCAAAACAAAACAAACAAAGAACGCCAATAATTCTTCTTTTGTTGCTTTAAACTTCTATTTCATCATATTCTTATGGTGTAAGAAACAGCAGAAACTCATTCAGTTTCAGTTGACAGATTTGCTCCAGTTGTCAACAATCAATTCTAGCTAATTTTTTTTTTTAAATCGCCTCATATATCTCCTTTTGGAGAAAATTCCTGATATATTTAGTCTCTCATTTAGAAGCTGCCACAATCATCTACATTACCATTCTTTGACAGAGACTGTAGTTTTGTGTGTATGAGCATTTGGAGACTTCATTCAGGCTTAGCTCTTTTTACCCTCAACATTTTGCTTCCTCTTTTTTTAATAAAACATTCTTTGGTTTATTCCTCATCCAAATGGCTACAAGTGAAAAATATTAACTGCTGCAAACACCCATTATTAGTTATTTAGTTTATACAGGTTTCTAAGAAATGGGCAGTCCAGTGATGTTCATTACTTTTTGGAGATAGTTCTTGCTGCTACTCTAAACCTTCCCTGCAGGCAAAATAGTGAAGGTTGTCTTGAGAATGACCCTTCAGCGAAAAGCAATGAGCACTGAAGGACAAAAAAATGAAAATTAGTATACCCTTCTTCCCCGTGATTCATCATTTTAGGTGAATGGTCTGCAATATCATCAGTTACTACACAGACTATTCTTTGTAGTCTTCCAAAGATGTGTGTACAGTTTCTTCCTTTAGAGAACAAGATATACTAGGTATTCATTAATTCATTGAGTCCCTCCACCTGCCAATGCAGAATTATTCTCTGAAGTAAATATCTGAGGGACCTGCTAAGTACTTGCACAGACATGACATTCTGATCAAAACTCAGGCATCATTTTACATGATATGTGGTTAGTTTTACAATGTCTGGAAATTTCAAATGTCCTTACTTTCTCTTGGTTTTCTATCCCTGATACTTTTGTGTTACTTTGAAATTGCAAGTTTGCACTGTTCAGTCTGTACAAGACACTGGCATGAGTTTTTGTGGTTATAAATACAAATGACTGTACAAGTGTAAAACAAAAATAACAATATCTTCTGTATTTTCATAAACTGTAATGATAATAGATTTTGAAAGACCTTTACTTCAGGCTGTAAAGATAATCTACTGCTGCTCTAGGAATGAAAGTTGAAATCAATATGATACCATGTCCGTTTCTAACTAGCCAACATTGCAGACTCAATGACACAAAATCCTCATATCAGGAATAAAATTCATGGAAAGAGGTGGAAATTTAGTTGTGAAGAGACCGATGTAAATCAGTTAGTCTAATCCTGCCTAAATCCAGGCTCAATTCAATCAAAGACCTGGTTATTTGTACAGTCAAGAGTGTTGCAAATGCTTTTGAGGACAGGAGCCCAGATTCCTCCCTGGCTTCTGCCCCCATTGTGAACCACTGTGTTGGGAAGCATTTTTTTAATACTCAGTGGAAATGTCCCTTGCTGCAACTGGAGTTTGGTGTGCCCTGCGCTTTCACTGAGTGTGAATCTCCGACATGGTCTTTTCTACAGCTCTTCTTGGTAGAGAATGAAGGACTCTGATAAGGTTTTTCCAAAGCTATAATCAATCTTAAAATTAATCTTTTGCATATGTTCAATTTTCTTGGTCTTCATTGCCATTTGTTGTAAAGGAAGCACAGACAGACTGTATCAGTAGGGGACAGATGCAGTGCAGATATTTAAAACTGCACAAAACTGATCTGTACCACAGATGATTTGGCCGATGTATCCATAAGTTCTTACTGTGCAACAAAAATCCGCAGAAATTTCCTTTGATTATTGTCTTTATTTATTTGCTGGGTAGAATCTCCCAAAAATGTGAAGCAGTTGCTGGAATCAACAAAACTTTTCAGGCCAAATTTCTTTTGGCTGATGGACAGAGCTGCATGGCACTTGAGAAGCCTATACAAGTAATGATAGTGAATTTAGAATAAAAAACCAACCAACCGAAAACCCAAAATCCTACATTCCACAGTTTTATGGAACTGCCCTTTAATAAATTAATTGTTATCTTTGAAGCCACTAGACTGATAATAGTCAGCTCTAATAGTCTGTACATTGAAGTAAAGTGCCTAGAAAATGTACAGCCCTGTGCCAAATGAGAGTATCCTGAAATAATTGAGATAATCAGCATGGCCAGGTTATTCCAGGAACAGTTGGATGGATGTTTTCCTTGGAATAAATCTTGGAAAATGTGCTATCAAGAAGTGTGTATCTTTCATGGTTATGATGGCCCTGTCACCGATCTTTTATACATGTGTTAGAGACGTTCTGAACTGTGGATGTCCGATCACACAAGGATGATATAAGCAGTTCAGATGCTATACGAATGAGATTCTGTTTTGATCATGGATCTATAGAACTCTTTTTTTTCATATATATCTCTTTGACCCTGCTGTGAAATCAGGACTGTCTGCTGAAATACTAAAAGCTTTGCTCTTAGATTTTGTTTCACTTTTTTGCTCCATAACAATATATAGTATTATGACAATCACTCCATGAGTTATACAATCAGGAAACAGGGAAAGAAGAATTTTTGAATGTATTAATGCTAGAATGAATAAAAATCTCAAACTTTTTTAAATGAACCCAAATGTTTTGGAATTCATATACTTGCTGTAGTGCTAATCATGCAAATTTTAGGATCAGTGCAGCAGTGTAAGCTATCTACATATTAATCACCCTCTGTCATCAAGGAACAGATACACCCAGAGACGAACTCATCATGCTACAAGGGTCTGCTGCACCAATGATGGAGAGAATAAGAGGAGCTTATACCATGTACCTAACATTTAAATGACACACTGAAGAAACCTAAAAAAAAAAAAAAAAAAGGAAGAAAGACAAAACACACATTTATAATTGAACTTAACTCTCATTATTGTCATTTTTTCCCTTATTTCTCAATTGCAGTTTCATCAATTATCTCATAATTCTGCAATTAGCTGGAACACAAAGCAAAATAGGTCATTTCCTTGTGTCAAAAGAGTAATTGTAAATATCCACTTGTCTTTACTGCATTTTAGGTGACTACTTTCTTTACTTTTAGCTCAACAATTAGACAGATCCTTGCTTATACAATCCATTATCACCGAGCCTGTTTATCTGGCAGTGCCTGTGTGATGCTTCTCCTGATGTCCAGGGCTGTCTGAAGCTTCAGAAGCAGGTTTGTGTTGTCACAGGTGTATGGCAACTATGTACAAGAGCTGCCACATCAACAGAATTTAGAAAAATCTGATTATTGTCTCACCTTGGACTCACCTTTTATGACAATTTTGCTGGACATGTTGAAGAACTTTTATTTCACCTCCATCTTTAATTGCATGGACAAAAGTTTCTTTCATCCAGGTTATTATTCACCAGGTTCCTGCAGAACCACTGGCCCTGAATGAAATACTACTCTGCCACAAATTTCTCAAAGGACAGGAATATGTCAATGGCTAGCAGTGAGTGCAGATGATCTTTTACTTGTTATAAATAGACACTGAATTTCTCATGCTCCATATTGAATGGCATATTCTGGCATATCACTTCCACTTCCAATGAAAGATGTCCCTGACTATGGTAGAAGGGTTGGAATTAGATGATCTTGAAGGTTCCTTCCAACCCAAACCATACTGTGATTCTAATACAGCTGGTAAAAAAGTTGGAATGGATATTTCACAGGACACTGCAAGACTGGTTTTATCCTAGGGCATGATAGAACCTCACAGGGTCTGATAATGGGTGCAATTTGCCTAATCTTTTCTTTCTTTCCCTCACAGTGAGTTTAGCAGCAGTGCATTAGTGGAGCCTCATACCAGAACATGGGAGTTACTGTTTAATTTTGCTGCTAAATTCACTTTGGAAAAATGCCTGGACTAATAGAACAGGGGGGAATGGCTTCAGCAGTCAGAGGACAGGGTTAGAGGTGATATTGGGCAGAAATTCTTGGCTGTGAGGGTGGTGAAGCCCTGGCACTGGGTGCCCAGAGCAGCTGTGGCTGCCTCATCCCTGGCAGTGTCCAAGGCCAGGTGGGACAGGGCTTGGGATAACCTGGGGTAGTAGAAGGTGTCCCTGCTCATGGCAAGGGTTTGGAATGAGATGAGCTTTAAGGTCCCTTCCAACCCAAATCATGCTGTGATTTTATGATTCTAAAAATAAAAATAAATTAAATCAATAATAAAAAAAAAATTCTGCTACATTCCATAGGGAATATTGGGAACTCTGGCAAAATCAGATTTCTCATAAAAATTACACCAGAACTGCATAAATTTAGAACAGCAAGACTGAGAAATATAGAAAAATCCTACTACAGGTGTCAACACAGACAGTAAGACAGCTCCTGTCTATCACCTGTAGATCCCGCAAGGTTTTGGCAGGGCTGAGGAGGAGGCAGCCTGTGCTGCTCATCAGCTTCTCAAACTCACAGATAATAGGCACAATTTGTCTGCTTTTACTTAAGCTGTTACGAGTTAAGTGTTTAGAGTCAGTGAGTAGATCCCTCAGGTCCATTTACATTCAGTGGAGGAAAACAGTCATGTTCAGAAAGTGATTCATTGCATCTTACGAGATGAAGCATGAATCACCTGCTGGGTGTGCCAATTTCTCTCTATTCACTTCAAACCCAGCCTGGGGCATCTGGCTCAGGCTTACGTTTCTAATACTCAGACAATCAAATTTAGGTGAGGAGAACTCTACCAAGACAGGCTAGGACACCAACAGTGTCTGAGTTCAGCATCCTTTGGGACCATAGTCCCTAAAAGTGTTTCCCACGTCTGAGAATTTTTTGTTTTGCACTCCTCAACATCTGAAGTTACTAACAGTCACAGATATTAAAAAAAAAAAAGAAAATCAAAGTACCTTAAACTTGTTTGCTGTTTGGTTCTAGGTTTTTTTGCAGGTCCTATTTCAACATTCCACAGTCAATACATGAATCTCCCTAAGTTTCCTAAGTTTTTTTTAAATTAGCTTCCTGAAGGTGAATATCTAAAGAGAACCCTCAAAAAGGACCCCTTGTACTTCATACAACACTCAGTGGAATAGTAAAAATTAACAATAAAAAAATTTCCACTTGTAGTATGCATGAAAATTTCTAAATCCTAATCACTTGCATTTGTTTTATACGCATGCATCACTATGCAAATCACTAAAGAAGAGAGAATTTTACATCCAAAGGGAGATTTTTTGGGAAAAAGATGAGCTTAAGGAAACCAACCAAACAAAAGCTGTAGGGGTTTGGGTAAAGGGATATTCCCTTTGTCTAGACCTTAGTGATTAATGAAAATAGAGTCAATGTTTACTTAGACACTCTGGTTACTAGAGTGTATCTAATATCTGCAAATTTTGCTTTTAGAAGATGATTACTGTGTTTTAGTGTAATTATGAGTGTTTTAGAAGCAGAACATTTTCACTAGCTCTTCATCTCTCTGATCACATAAGTGTATTTTGGGATGCCTGTCAAGAAAATTTGAGGAATGCATTTTAACAGTAATAACCTTTTGAGCAAAAAAGCACTTATGAAAAGGTCCATAAAACCCTGACTTCTTAAGTACTCAAAGATGGTTAAAGAATTATGCTGAAGGAGCCTGACTTGAGAGTTTGAATAAAGCCCACTTTTTTGAGGAACCATTTATTTCTCTGTATTTTCCTACAGGAGTAAAATCTTGGATTAAAACATTATATTATGAGAGAATTGCAATTATTCTTAAGAGATGTTCAAACAAGATGCTGCCTGTTTCAGTTTTCAGAGCTTTTGTTCAGAAGGTTCTCAAGTTGCTGTAAAACTCAAGTGTTATCTTGGTGGCTGCTTAAATTTATGTTGTGGCCTTGGTCTGAAGAAGTGAAGATAAGTGATGGTGCTCAGGCTTAAGTAGGGCTCAGGTCCTACTTCCCTCAGAAGGAAAGGGCACAAATATTGTGTTGGAAAACAGCTAATAAATAGTTATCAAGAGCTCCACCTTAACTTCCTATCATGATGCCCTATGTCTGGAACTTGTCTTGATAATTTTTTTTTCATTCTTTTATTGGTTTCACCATATCTGATTTCTGTTTCTGTGCAAGTTTAGCTCAGCTTGACAGGATTTATTGCCTGGGTTGGTGTCTCTTTCCATCCCTGGATAAACCTGTCCATAAGAAGTGGTATTCAGGTACAGAATTAGGAAACTAAGTTTTGGTGTCTAGTTATAAAAATAGCCACATCTCAGTTATGGATGACACCCCTAAGTAATAAGAGATTTAGTTGATTAAATCCAGGTTCCAATTGCTATTTTAGATGCTTTACTGCGTGCTAGATATCTGCAAGGCATTGCTCTATATTTCAAATGGCATTCATACACCCAGGTCTTCCTCAAATGCCATTTGATGGTCATGCAAGACATTCTAGAACTTCTGAAATAATACCAGCTGTCTGCATAAGCAACTAACATGATCCCTGGAGATCTGTGAGGCCAATGGACTATTGATCAACCTACCAGGGAGTACACTAAAGCCTAAGCATTAGTGTCCAGTGTCACCTGACTGTTTCTCTAATCTAAATTGACTTTATTGGATAGCTCTCCATCAGCTCTGGTTGTTCAAGGTGACCTATTTGCAGCCTTTCAGTGTCTGAAAGGAGCCTACAAGAGATGGAGAGGGTCTATTTACAAGAGCAGTGACAAGACAAGGTGGAGTGGCTTCACACTGAAAGAAAAATGGTTTAAACTGGATATAAAGAAAAAATTCTTCCTTGTGAGGGTGGTGAGGCACAGGTTGCTCAGAGAAGCTGCCCCATGCCTGGGAGTGTTTTAGACCAAGCTGGGCAGGGTTTGGAGCAACCTGAGACAGTGGAAGGTGTCCCTGTCTATAGCATGGGGGTTAGAAGGAGGTGGCAGTTAAGGTCCCTTCCAACCCAAAACTTTTAAAGATTCTATGAACTCTAAGTGTTCAGGCACCTAACAAGATGGCACACAAGTTTTAATCACCCAAATTTATTTTCCTAAATCTGGTGTGGAACCCTGTTCCATGAGTTTCTCCAGCTCCTCCTGGATTGCTCACTAGGAGATTCTTTGTAGGTTATTAAAAGGTGGGTGTAGGGGGTCAGATGTAATGGCCCTTCATATTGGAATTTCTACACCTATGTTTTTCTGTAACCCTTGCTCTGTGCTTGCATTGCTCCTTCTTACCTGCTTGTATGAGTCTGGATGGATGGCTCAAGTAGCAGTACGAGGGCCATATTATTAATGAGAAAAAAGAAAACAAAGGACAGGAGTGACGAAAGGAGACAGACGGAGACTTAGAAAACAGTCCATAAAAGCTTGTAAATTTTTTTCCCCCAGAAATGTAGGCCCAGAGTGTAACAACAATTTCCTTTTATATTGCATTAATTATTTTTTTCCTGGAAGTACCCGGAAATAAAATCATATATATGTGTGTATATATATATCTATTTGTGTGTGTGTGTGTATATATTTTCTTCTCCTAAAATTAGGTTAGGATTGTTGTTTTTAAAGAATGTTTTACACCTTCCAACACTAGCCAAGTGAGAGCCATGCTTCCTTCCATGATTCATGGTTAAGAGCATACTTCCTTTAGACACCTTTATTTATCCTACAATAACATGAAAAATATGCCTGAACTGGCTTTATTTTGAGCCAGTTTTATGTTGGCATTCCTTTAACAGCACACAGAGGGAGGGGTGCAGGGGGAGTCAATAAAGAAGAATGTGAAAATGTGTCCTTCTATAAAAACCAAGCCCAAAGTAGCAGTTGGACTTTGGCATATGTGTGGCCTATTAGTGCCTTCTGTCATAATATGCCTTCTGGCAGAGCAATAACATCAAGGTGTTGTTTATACACTATAAAATGTTAAAATGGCATTGTAAAGATTAGCTGGAAGGTGAGGATTGTTTCAAGGGCTTGGTCATTTTGGTTTTTTGCTTTTGTTTTCCTTCTGCTTTCTATTCTTGTGACCAAGAAACACTGCACAGAAAAATTGCCTTCTTCAATAGTTTTAATGGCTCTTTAATGGGAAAAATGTTACCTGCAGAGAGGCAGTATGGCCCATGGCCTAAAGGGGCTAAGAAGAAAAAGACTTTGTTTGAATCCTCAGTTCTGCCACAAATATACTTTGTGATCCAGGCTCACATCCCCTCAGTGTGCCTCTTACCTCAACTAAAATTTGATGGAGCTGAGGGTTCAGGTGCTGAGAGCCCTGAGAGAATTATTAAATCCCTGCACTACAAAACAGCCAAAGACAAGGAAAATATCTAAATCATATCATTCTGACCTGTTTTTACCTAAGGGACAGAAATATAAGGCCATCAAGTAGTGTCATCAGAAACATCAGTTTAAATTTCTTAGACAAAATGAGTTCAGTGTTTTTGAGCAGCTCAGTCCCTTGTGCATATGAGCTTTCCAAGAGGGATTTCTTACAACAAATCCAAGAGGGATTCCTTACAGCAAATTACCATAAAGAGAATTACCATGAGAGCTTCCCTGTACTAACACAAGTCCCCATCATTTCAGGGACAAGAAAATCATTACAAAAGAACATGGAAGAGACATTTACCCTGGACTCAGCCCAGCTGTCCACTGTACAAGCGATTCTACAATACTTGAGATATTTTAGTGAGTTGAGAACACCAATGTAGAGCTCACAGATATGGTGCAGAAACTACCACCCTCTTGATGCGACAGCTGGAGGACAACCAGGATACAGACACAGAATAATATGAAGTTAAACCTCTATGAGTGAAGCTCCGTGTTTCTAGACCAGCATTTCACACATAAATGTAACTGCCGCTGTCATCAGAAAGATTTCCTGGCATGAAGAGATTGAGCCCACTTCAAACCTGGCCTTAAAGGCTTTAAATTGACAGATTGGAGGGGTTAAGGTACATCTTCTGGAACGCTTTCTCAAAATTCAGAACTCTGTGGAAGAAATAGAGTTGAAAATCATAATTTTAAATTTCTAAACATTGAGTACCATTTTTCCAGTTCTCCTCAATATTTTGACTCCTCTGTAAAAAGATTCCTGTTTCCCAGCTGGCTTCTGAAGAGTACCAGGGAATGGGAATGTATTTAAAACCTTGATGTTAAAATTAAAACCTTTCTTGAAGAACAAATCAGGGGGATAATTAGGAATAACTTTATATAAACTCATGGGAACACCCCCCCCCATTGTATTTATTCATATTAATTGTCACTATTGCATTGTTTTGTGTGGAACATATCAGACAATTTTTAGCACTGATTCCAAACTCTGTGGGCTTCCCCTGTCCCTAAAAGTCCCCAGGCAGCAGCCTGCTGAGAGCTGGGAAGATGTGTCAGTCAAGCAACCACTCAGCACTTGTTCTGTTTCTTATATTCTCTCCCAAAACATCTGTCACTTGTGACTGTCAAGTGCAGGATACTGGGCTAAACTGAGTTTTGTTCTGCCCCAAAGATCGTATCATTGTTTAACAAATATTTTCATGACACAAAGTGCATATTTTGATTCCTACCACTTTCGTGATGATGATCTCTAGAATTTGGGTGAAAGCCATGGGTTGGAAGAAGAGGTTATCCAGTTTGATCCAATTATTTCTATACCAGTTTGGCAGCTATTTTTCTGATCAGTTTGCAACAACCCTCAGCAAAGAAAGCCCACAGACTCCCCAGAGTTCATTGTCCTAATTGGAAACACTTTCCTCATATCCAAGCTATATCTCCTTTCCTACAATTTAAGATGAATCTGACTCTCTTATCTTCAATAAACATGGGAAATAGCTTATTCTTAATTTACTTTCATTTTTTTCCCCTGATATTTTAAGGGTTTTACAATTCTTTCTTGCCATTTCCTTTCTGTACCAGCATCTCCATCTGCACGGTTTTTGCATAATCTTAAGGTCTCTTACAACTAAAACTATTCCGTGTTTCTATGACCAATCTTTTCTGAGAGTTCATGGTTTCTACCTGAAGACATTCCTATGGCTTTCTTTATCATTATCTCCTGTTCTATTCTTCAGTCAAAAATCCAAGGCTCCAAACTGGTGACAGTACCATGGCTGAAGGTTTATGCCATTTGAAAGTGGCAGGGGAAGAGACCACTCTTTGTGCGATGTTTGCTCCTCTTGGGTAGATTTAACTATGTCACTTATTTCCATGGGACTCTTTCCTTCAGCAAAATCAACCTATAGTAATATTTCAGATCCCAAATAAAAAATAAAAATTATCTAGATCAAAGAAATAGATTCTAAAACATAGCATCAAAGAAATTATCCAATATCATTTGTTTTATTATCACTACCATAATAAGGCAACAGATTTCACTTCACACTTCCTTCTTGTAAAAGGTGAATTATGTTTTGTGGTTTGCATGTTGTCCAACCAGCAAGCACCAAGAGAGATGGCAGCATTTTAATTAAAATTGATAAAGCCTCTCTGAAAATTAGTCTGGGGAAAACACATCTTGTAGAATACAGAGCTGCCAAGTTTTGGCTGGAGGCTGAAGCACGGTTTGCAGGGACTGGAAAGAAACTGTGCTGGGCCAGTGGGAGACTGGGAACAAAATCACACTGGTACAATCACTTCTGCTGAATTAAAAAGTGCTCAAGGAAAGAAAACAACTTTAATTACCAAAATGCCATCATGTGCAAACAAAAAGGAATTGAAGAGCTGGTCTCCCCTGTCATCTCCAGAAGGTTCAAAAATCCCTGGCTCATTTTGCATACATTTGATGGTGGAAGATACCTTGGCTTCCTCTGCCTTCTCACTTCTGAATTCTGAACAGTATGTTCTCTAAAGCAGTAAGAATTCTCTAATAATTATTTTCCCCTTAATTCTTTAGTATTCCCTATGTAATATTAATGTGGATTAAACTGTAACCTGTGTGTACCTACTCAGTGTCCTAATAACAACCCATGAGGTTTGAACCTAGTGGAGAGTAATGAAGAGGAGATGTCTACCTGCTACTGCAGGATGAATTTGGGCCAGGACTGTAATACAAAAGTTATGTGGGAGGGTATCATGCCATGAATTAGTTCCCTCAGCCCTGCACATGTCATCATAGCCTGGAGTTTTTTCCAGCCCTGTGACTGTCTTGTCTCTTCTCACCTTCAATATCAGCTGTCCTGAAGATATTTCTCCATCCCAAACAACCTCTAAACTTACCTCAGACCAGTGGGAAGTGACACTTTTATTGTCTCATGAATGTGAAAACCCAAAAGGCAGGAAGGGTTCGATAGCTCTGTATGTAGTTCCACCTGATGAGGTTCATCAGAGCTGGTTGTGGTATGCATTAGGAGATGTGCAGGGGCTGGGGAGAGAAGCAAGGGTAGAGCTGCTCTGCCATCCCCACTTCATCTCTGTCTCCATTTATGTCAAACATCCCTTTGGCAGAAGCTCACCAATGCTGTACAGGAGTATAAAGCAGGAGCTGTGTGCAGGAGGCAGAAGATTGGCAGGCCAGAAGCATCAGCTGTGCTATAAAAATTATGCTAATGTGCTAAAATGGAGTTTATTTGGAAATAACCACTTTGTGTTATGGAGGACTGAGTTTCTCGGACTCAGGTTTTTTTGTGTGTGTGCCTCCTTCTCCCACCCAGCATCATCTTGACCTGGTTCCTCCAG
>VZTZ01024471.1:0-12971 GCA_013400955.1 Drymodes brunneopygia | reverse complement strand
CCCATCCTATCCCATCTCATCCCTTCCATCCCATCCATCCCACTCCATTCCAATCCTCCCTGTGGTGTGGAGGAGAGGTTGGGATGGGGGGAGCTGATGATGTCTCAGGGCTGAGACATTTGAGTGCCAACCTCCGTCCCCTCTCCGTGTCACCGGTGCCTGGTGACAGCGACTTCGGAGAGGTTGGGATGCCCACCTGAGAGCATCACATGCCAGGATGGAGCTGATCCCAGTGCCCAGCTCAGAGGTGACAGCTCCCATCCCCATTCCAGTTTGTCTTCCTACCCACCCTTCCCAATTCCATACCCAGAGGTGCAGCTGGATCCATGGAGGGGAACGACGTGCCCGCACCACCCTGCCATGAACAGACACATTGTGCCCAGCTCCTCCTGGCTGGCAGATATTTGTCTCTGGTGTTTGGGAGGGTTATTGGTACAGAGGCAAAGCTAAGCAGACAATAAACCTTCAGTGCTGCTTCAGGAAACTTCAAAATCCCGTCCACAGGGACTTGAGCCCAGCGGTGGCTGACACCGGGCTGTTAAGTGGGCTTGTATTTATTTTTATTAAAAATTCCTCCATTAAACTTGCAGTGATTTTTGAGGTTGCAGCAACAGGAAAGTGAAAAAAGGGGATATTGAACCTGGAAGGCCAGGCAGGCATCTCCACTGTTTTCCTAACCCCCATCAAAATAATCCTAAAAACAAGGAAAAGCTTGTTTTCCTGACAGGGAGGGATCTACAAATGCTTTGGTCCAGTACAGCAGTGCAGAAAGCCCTGCACACAGACCTGCCCCTGACAGCCAGGTAAAACCACATTTATGGGATTAGATCAGCTAATCCCTGATAAATGCAGTTTTGTTGCACCATGTCTGGATTGAGAAAACAACCAAGCACAAAAGCCAGGACAAAAAACAGAGTTGAGGATATTTGGATCCCAACAGGGAGGGCAGGGAGTAGTAAACACTAAAATTCAGCAATTGATGGAAACTCAAAATGAGCCCAGGGGAGAATTCATGGTAGTTGAGGGAAGGTTGCAGGGTTCCTGCCTTTATATTGGCTGGGATTTAATGCTCAACTCCCTGATACCCTCCCAGGGGAAGAGAAAAGGGTCCGAGAGCTTCGTTTTCGCCTGGGCTGACCCCAAATCCTACCAGAAATATGTTCAGATGAGGCTGTGGCACACAGTGAGGGGCTTCCCCACCCCTCCATGGCAAACTTGGATGGGGACACCCAGCAGTGCTCAGTACCTGCTGCTGGTGAGAAGGAATTCAAGAACTTGTCCAAGGGACCAGACACCCCAGGGATGTCTCCAGTCCCTCNCTCCAGTCCCTCTCCACCTCCTGCTCTCTGCCATATCCCAACCTGTGCTTCCCCCATAGGGAAACCCACAGCCAGGGACGTTCCTTCCCATCAGAACCCCACAGCTCTCAGACTGGAAAGAGCCTGACACCATCCAGCACTGCCACAGCCACATGGAGAACACAAATCCCTTCTGCAGGCACAGCTGGATGTGTGTCAAACCCCACGAGACCTCACCAGACAGTGCTTTCCTCTCAGCCCTGCAGCAGCTGATTCTCTTGCTTTAATGGGACTTGACAGGGTTACTTTTTTCCCCAGGTACACTGTTGTGTCCTTTCCTCTCTCTTCCTGGTTTTTGATGGCTGTCAGCCTCATCCCCTTTCACAGTAGGGGTTGCTGTTTGGAAGGGATGCCCTGCAATACGAGGAACTGGGCGGGGGAATTTCACACAAGATGCTGATTTCTTCCTTTTAATTGCAAAAGGGCAATCAGGCCCTGGCTCCCACCTTTCCCATAGGGCCAGCTCTTCATGGGGAGTATGTATTTCCACAGATCCTTGCATAAAGCCACCACGAACCACAGTTATGTCCACCAAAAAACCCAGACACTCCAGATTTTAATGCAAACCAAGGTGCTGGGTGGCTGCAGGGACCCTGTGACACTCGCTGTTGTCACTGCAGAGGAGCAGGGTTACACACAGTAACCCAAAACTGGCATGGTTTGAGATTTACTTTGAGCAGAAACAACTCTCTCGGCTCCCATCCCCTTTTCCATGTCCCTTCTGAGCAGCAACAGCCTGGTGAGCTCAGGCTGCTGCGTGCCAGATGGAGGACCTTCAGGCGAGCAAGCACGGTTGGATTTAATGTGCTGAACAATCCCGTGGAAATCCTGGGCCCAGACCCTACATCTGCTCCAGCAGCGCCCGGAGCCGGAGCCTCTGTGGGGTTCCCTGTGTGGGGAATCCCAGCCTGACACCGATACCCAGGGTGGAGAGAGCAAACAGGAAATCAAGCAATTCCTGTAAGAGCACCTTGGGGACGTACTCTGGTAGCCTTGGAGGTGATGTAAGTGACGTGTGGAGCCAACGTCAAGGCCATAAAACAGGGCTGGGCTGCTGCTCCCCGCTGGCAGAGGCTCCGTGTCACGCGGGGGACACAGCTGGGCTCAGGTACGGCTGTACAGCCTTACCCCACTCCCCAGCAGCATCTGCAGACCCGCAAACCACACCTGCAGTGCCAGGAGCACCCGAGCCACCCCCCGTTTTCATGCTCTGTGTGTACGTTTTCTAGTCCACTGCAGCAGGGCAGGGAAGTCCCAGGGACTCCGGGTCTGGCGCCCTTCCAGCGCTTCCAGGGGGACCTGTCGCGAAGGGAGGGCGATGGAGCTGCTGTGGCAGGATCCTTGATGCAAAGCCCAGCATGCTATCTTTAGAAGGAACACATGCTCTGTTCAATTCCTTCTGCTCTATTTGCCACGTGAAAGGCTTCCCGGTGCGCTCTCGCAGGACCTGGAGGGAGGAGGGGGCTCCCCGTGTCCCGCAGCCAGCGCTGACAAGTCCAGGAGCACCAAGCAGGTTGGCATTTAAGCTTTGACACCACAATGCTTCTCCTCCCGCTGGGGACTTCATTGTCACACATCAAGAGGCACAGGAGAAGGTCAGTCCAGTGGGATGTGGAATGGAGCCAGGATCTGCACAGCCACTCTCACCACTTGTGGTCAGCTCCAGGAAGGCTGGTGGAAGCCCTGCTGCAACAAGTGTCATGGAATCATGGAATCATGGAATGGCTTGAGTTGAAAGGGACTTAAAGATCATCCAGTCCCACCCCTTGCCATGGGCAGGGACACCTTCCACTGTCCCAGGTTTCTCCAAGCCCCATCCAACCTGGTCTTGAACATTTCCAAAGATGGGGCAGCCACAGCTTCTCTGGGCACCCTGTGCCAGGGCCTCCCCACCTTCACAGGGAAGAATTTTTTCCTAATATCCAATCTGACCCTTCTCACCATCAGTGTGAAGCCATTCTCCCTTGTCCTGTCACTCCAGGTACCTGCAAATAGTCTCTCTCCATGGTTCTTGTTGGCTCCCTTCAGGTACTGAAAGGACACCATTAGGTCACCCCAAAGTCTTTTCTTCTCCAGGATGAATATATAGGAGAAATTATGCTCAAATTCATGGTCCAGCATCCAGACTAATCCAAATCTAGGAGCTGAGGGCTTCCATCCTGTTACATACTCACATTTGTCAACCTTTTAGTAACAACTACACAAGTGTTCCCTGTGGAACTCTGTAGGGTCCCTGCAGGAAGTAACTACCTGGAAAAACATCTCATCTGCTCAGGGTGGGCGCTCTTGTAAGTAAGGTTCTTCCAGCAAGTTTCTCCATCCTTAACAGAGATAAGTTTCAAAATCATCAGGGTTGGCTGGGGTCCAACCTCCACTTCCTGGCGGGTGGTTTTCACCGTTAGACTTGGCTATAAACGGGTCAGAAAGGTATTGCCTGCCCAGAGTCTGCAGGAAAGAGCTGATGGTTTCTGTGGGCTTTGGGTGTGATCTCAGCCTTCTACCTCACAGTCCTCTTGTGCCTCAGACAGTGCCTGGGTTTGCAAACCCGGAAGAAATCATTGCAACAGAAGCTCTGCGCTCAGACCAGCCAAAGTAGCATCATTATTCCCCCTTGATTTCAGGAACTGCCACACTTTATGGGAATCTGACCCCAAACCCCACGTCAGGAGTAAATAGCAATCATTTGCGCCACTTGGGAAGGGGGACAGGGGAAGGAAATTTTCCCCTGGAGGGCCAAATTAAACCTCAGTGCAGCCACAAATGAGAAACAGGAGTGAAGAGACACCCAGACTGTCCCCACATGCTCCTGTCTCTGAAAGTGCTCTCAGTCTGCCCCCACCTCTGGGGTTACAATCCAGCCAAACCACGTGAAGCAGAAAGAGAAATGTTTGGCAAGGAGTCGAGGCTGCTCTTCTGGGCTGCCAAACCTCATCAGAGCTGCCTGCAGGCAAAGCAGGGCTGTGCCACCTCCGCGCAGCGCTGAGCACAGCCACCCACCAGCCCCACCGCGGCTCCAGGGCAGCAGGGAAATATGCTGCCAGCCAAGGTGAGGAGAAACTGCCAGAAACTGCTGGCTCTGGGAGCCAGGAGGCTCTCCCAAGGCAGGATTTTGAACAGCAACACCATTCTCTGTATTAAAACACCCCACCCTAAATACAGAGATGGG
The DNA here is from genome assembly GCA_013400955.1 of Drymodes brunneopygia. NCBI lineage: Eukaryota > Metazoa > Chordata > Aves > Passeriformes > Petroicidae > Drymodes > Drymodes brunneopygia. The sequence goes on along the minus strand of VZTZ01024471.1, from coordinate 8,447 downwards.
TCATTTATTGTCAGTTCAGTGAATTTAAGCGCAAATGATACCACACGCTGGTGTGTGATTTCTCAGAGGGGTGACAAGGCTGTCACCCGTAATAACCCTGCCTGCTGTTTGTGTGACAGTCACCCAAGGCAGGAGCGAGGGGCTGGCCCTGCTCGGCGGGGCAGGTCAGACAGCTCCAGCTCTGGGCCATTGCATCAGCACGGGGGATGCAATCACAGAGATCATTGCTCCTCAGTGCTGCTCTGTGTCCCTCAGTGCTGCTCAGTGCTGCTCCAGTGCTGCCCAGTGCTGCACCGTGCTGCTCCAGTGCTGCACCGTGCTGCTCAGTGCTCCTCAGTGCTGCTCTGTGTCCCTCAGTGCTGCTCAGTGCTGCTTAATGCTGCTCAGTGCTCCTCAGTGCTGCTCCAGTGCTGCCCAGTGCTGCACCGTGCTGCTCCAGTGCTGCTCAGTGCTGCTCAGTGCTGCTCAGTGCTCCTCACTGCTGCTCAGTGCTCCTCACTGCTGCTCAGTGCTCCTTGGTGCTGCTCTGTGCTCCTCACTGCTGCTCAGTGCTCCTCGGTGCTGCTCTGTGCTCCTCACTGCTGCTCTGTGCTCCTCGGTGCTGCTCTGTGCTCCTCGGTGCTGCTCTGTGCTCCTCACTGCTGCTCAGGGCTGCTCAGTGCAGCAAGAGATGCCCGGCAGAGTCCAAATTCCTCTTCTACTCAAGACTCTGCTCCCTGCGAGGCACCAGCTCCTGTTTGTTTTGCGGGGTTAAGCAAGGGGAGATGGGTCCCTGCGGGAGGAAGCAGCATCCATCCTCAGTGCTGGCAAAGAGGGAATTTGTGTCCTCTGCTCCCCCAAGTTGCATAAAGAAGGAGTGCAGGGGGCTGAGTTGTTCTCCTGCTGTCTGGGCACAAATCTGATACACCACATTTCTCACTGGGAGGAACGGGGGAAAGCACAGGGCTCTTTGCAAATATTTATTTTTTATTTCCAAGAGGAAGAAGAACAAAGGAGTCCCAGCAGGCCCTGGCAGCAGCCAGCCAGCAGAGCCACTGGCCAGGCAGGCAATTAACACATTGTCACGGAAGCAGAACAGCCCTGATGGCTGGGACCGCCAGCAGCCTCTGGCTTCTTCTCTTTTGTCTGGGAGCCAAAGGAAAATAGAGGAAGAAGCCACCAGCCCGTTGGCCAAGGGTCTGATTCTGCTTGGATCAGCACCCAGCAGCCCAATGCCCTGAGTGCCAGGCTGCTGCAGATGTCAGGTGGCACAGGCCAGGCTGCCAGAGGCTGAAGGAAAGCGAGGAGCTCTCCTCCGCCTCTGCTTTGCCAGGGGATGTTAGAAAAGGCCACTGTCATCCCAAAATGTCCAGATGTGCCTCCAGCCAAGCGGGGTTGCCCTGACATTTCTTGCGGCTTCCTCCACCCACCACCAGAAATCCAAAGGGATAAAGATCAAAGTCTGGAGGAAGGAAGAGAAGAATTGTTTCTCGAGGCATTTCTACTAAAAATTATTTAGGGAGTTCTGGTTTCCAATCTCTCCTGGCACTGAGAAGAGCAGCAGATCTGGGGTTCACCCGGTGCCAGCTCAACCTCCTCTTGTAGCAGGCATCTCGACCCACTTTTTTGTTGGCCTTAATGCCACAATCCTGCTCCAACTGATAGAGAAACTCAGGCTGGGAATGGGATTTCAAACTGTGATTTTCAGTCTCTGCAGGAATAAAGAGACTTTGGACTGTCTCACAGTGCCTGAGCACCATGTGGAGGCATCATCAGGAGCAGGATGGGGGAATTCTCACACCAGATTGGGAGCTCTGACACTTTGCCCAACGGCAGCAATAAAAATCAAAGAATTCAGAGCCACTGAGGGAAGTGTGAAGACCCTGAGACAGGGGAGGTCACCACCTATGTCTGTTTTTTCAGATGGCACAGCAATGAATTTGGCTCCTTCTGCCCAGGAGCCCATTTGAACTTGGCTGAAACAAGCAGGAAAAATTGAGCAGGGGGGAAGGGGATGCTTCATTAAATATTCATAGGAAAATGCATTTTTCTCCCTCATAAATAACAAAAATGTGTTCCTCCTCAATTAATATGCATCACTACTAACTTGTCTAATGAAGCCAAGCTCTGTCTGAGGAACTCAGTGCTAATGCTTTCTGTCAGTTACATGCACCAGCACTCACAGATTATTTTTCAGTCATTTTTTTTCCTGATTTTCCTCCCAAGGTGGGAGTTCCCAGCTTGTGTCTGCCCTGAAAAACGTGAGCTGAGGATCCAGAGAGACAATAAATAAGAAAGAGCATCACACAAGAGACACAATTGTGCTGTACCAGGCAGTGCAACCTGGCCCTGGTGGGTTGGGGTTTTTCCTTAATTAGAAATATAAGCAATCCCTCTTGCTGTCCTATATTTGGAATAGGATATTTAAAGAATTCCTCTTGTGAAAAGAGGAAAACATGGAAATCCCCTGCAGAAGGAGGCTGGCACCAGAAAATACAAAGATTACTGGGGGGGTAACGTGTACTCCAGATTTCCCATTTTGCCAGTCCGGGGTGGATGATTAGAGGAGGAGGAGGATGCTGAAGTCCAGGTGCAGATCACCCCAAGGCAGAGCTAAGATCCACCTTGCACCACTTGAGACCTTCCCAGAGAGGGATCCTGGGACATTCCCAGGGCACCAGACCTGCATGCAGACAGATTATGTGCATTGTAGGGCAGTTTTCTTGAAGAGAGTCTTCAAGAAAGATGGAGAGAAACATTTTACAAGGACATGTAGTGACAGACCAAGAGGGAAAGGCTTCAAACTGAAACAAAATAGATCAACATTAGATGTTAGAAAGAAGTTCTTCCCTGTGAGGGTGGTGAGGCTCTGGAACAGGTCGTCCAGAGAAGCTGTGGCTGCCCCATCCCTGGAAGTGTCCAAGGCCAGGTTGGACAGGGCTTGGAGCAACTTGGGAGAGTGGAAGGTGTCCCTGGCCATGGCAGAGAGTGAAACTGGATGATTCTTAAGGTCCTTTCCAACCCAAACCATTCTGGGATTTAACCCCTCAAAACCAGGCTTACACAGCAAAAGAGTGAAGTATAAATCTAATTCTCACCACCCGTTCGCAGTACACAATATTTGCAACACCACAGTGCCAGAGGTTGACAAATCAACAGAAAATAATCCCTAGATTAAAATCACTTTACACAGGTCCCTCTCAGGATGACCTAGAATTGATGGATCATGAATTTTCTCTCACCAGCCCAGCCAAAACCTTGTATCTGCTTGAAAGAGCAGGCGATGCTACACAGGAGGAGAGCCAAGAGCAATACTTCTAATCCCGCGTTAACAAACATGACTCACCCATTTATTTTCACTGGTATGTTCATGGTTATTTTAAGCTTTGTCTAAAGAATGCCAGCTACTGTATAATAACTGCAATGAAAGATGGCAGTGTTTTTATTTTGCTTTACAACTAAAGATTTATTTTTAGTGCCTTTAAAAAAAAATGCAAAGCGAAACTGGTTTGTAAGATTATTTTAAAGACTTTGGCATCGATTTCCTAAAGCAGATCCACATGAGCAAGTCCCACCCCCAGGCCAGAGTCCCCATGAGGGAAAACTGGTGGCCCAGCTGCCACAGCCTCTGCACTTCCCTGGGAGTCAGCTTGGCTGCCAGGACATCCCAGGCAAATTCCACCTCACAGGCAAGGGCTTTTAAGAAGTAAGACTTGGCTTTGCAGGATGTTTAGTTCAAGTCTGGGTCTAAACAGCTGCTGTGTTTCCCCAGGCTCTTCCCAGCACTTAGGTGGTGTAAAATTTATTCTTGGTGTGTTGGATCCATCCTTGCTCTGCTCCCTGTTGTGCTGGTTTGCAACCTGGAGCATCCCGGGGGGTCCTGTGGGGTTACACCATAAGCTCCCATCAGGCATCCATCTGCTCCATGGTTCTCCATCTGCTCCTACAGTGAGGGGCTGGGTGTTGTCTGGGGGTTGCAGGCAGCAGGGAGGATGCAGGTCAGGACTCCTGGGCTCTGCTCCTATAGACAAATCAATGGAGGAGAGAAAAAATATCCAGAGCCCGAGGCTGTCCTCCCTCTGTTAGAAGTGAGGGAAAAGGAAAGCAACATCCAACACCCATCCCAGCCCTGGAGAAAATCGGTACTGAGTAGTCGGGGTTCAAGGTTCAAAGAGCTTGTTAGGAAAAGGGGGAAATCAGCACTTCCAGCTTCCTTCTCCTTGTCAAGATACAAAGACACTCACTTGATTCTCCACACTGGGAGAAGGGCTGCCCGGGGCTCAGCTGTGGGAAAGGACAAGCTGGCTGCTCCTGCCTGTGGTGCCAGACACATGGCACGTCTCCAAAGCCCCTGGGTACAGGAGCTGGAGAAGCGGGGGTTAAGTGCCTGTTCGAATGGGTGATGACTTTAATTTCACACATACAAATCCCTCTTAGGGATTCCTTGGAGCTGGCAAACTCGGAGCTCCCGCAGCCATGGCCGGTAGCTTTGACGTGGCCATGGCAGGGTTTTCCCTAGGCTGGGTCTAAGCAAGGCACACTCAGGGTGATGGTCTCCCTGGACACCACTAGTGGTTTGTATGGCCCAGGAGAGCTCCCTTCTCCCTCCAGCACACCAATTTCCAGGGGTAAACCCCAATTCCTGTTTGGGAAACAGGAGAAGCATCTTTGGAACAAGAGGGGCTGAACTTTAGCTGAGCAAGGGAATAACCACATCCAACCATCCCTTCTCAAACCTCCCACAACCCTGAGTAAACACCGTCCCATAGCTTAATTTCCCTTTCCCGCTCTCCCCACATTTGCATCTGGAATAAATCCCCTTTGCCATCCCCAGGAGACAGAGGGATGGGGAAGGCTGTGACTGCTCATACGAAATACAGAGCTGCTCACACAGGATGCTCTCAGCAGGGATGCTGCTCTTGGCTTTGCTCTCTGCTCCATGTTTATGCCAGCTCTGCTGGCAAATGTGCAATACACTCCTGCCTCCGAGCAGACCCGAGCTCCCCTAAGAATTTTCCATCAGAAAGTCTCTGTCAGGCTCCCAGAGCCACTTGCTCTTCTGCAGCTGTTTTCTGCCCTCTTGTGAAGCTCTGCAGAAATCCACAGCTACAGCTCTGCAGAAATCCACAGCTCTGCTGAGCCACATTCCCTCATTTCCCAGGCAGAGATGTGAAGAGATGGTGACTGTCCCCAGCTCCCATCACTAAGGATTTCCTGAGTGTGAACAAGGGCTTTAAGGACCATCAGCTCTCCCAAAGACGCCCATTGCTCCCATTTTTGCAACAACCCACACTGGGCTCAGCCCTGTCTGAGCTGCAATCACCACTTTGCAAAGCCCTGAGCAGATCTCCCCTTGCACTACTGGCCTTGGCAGAGACAAAGCTCTTGTTCTCTCCATCCAGCCCAGCATTTCCCCAAGATCCTGTGGGAAAAAAGGCCCAACAATCTATGAATTCTAAAAGGCTGAGCACCTTCACAGGCTCTTCCTACCAACAGCTCCTCAGGTGCACAGGCCAGCATGTTGCAGGGTTCATCCTTCCCTCCCCTTTTCCTGACCTTATTTTGGGAATTATCTCCATGGGACACCAGGACTTGGTGGTTTGTCCCAGGGGACAAGGCTGGGAAAGGACAGGAATGCAGTAAGCAGCCTGAGGCTCAAAGTGTTTCTGCCCACCAAAGACAACATTTATTTGTCCAGGAGGAGCAGGAATCTTTGGCTCTGACCCACATTTGTTGCCACTGTGGGCTGTACCAGCAGGGCCCAAATTTCCATTTCAATCCTGTATCTCCCCTCTTGGCTCCACAAAGGGACAGACGGGATGTGACTCATGCAGACACTGAGACAGAGCAGGGACAGAAGGGGAAGTTGTGCCTTGCTGTGCACACTGCCCTCCAAGCACAGCCCCTCCATCTGAACCCCACCATCTGATCAACAAGTCATCTCCTTGTCCAGGGAAAGCAAGACAGCTTGGACCAACACAGCCCAGCCAGCCAGGTCCCTCCACAAACCCATAGCTGCAATTCCCTTCGCCTAAAACCTGCAGTTCTGCCCCCCTAAAGCAGCAAAACCAAGGCACAACAGGGGCTGTGACTCAAAAACCCCCAGCCCTGTTAGGGACCAGCAGGTTCACTCACACTCTCTGGCTACAAAAGCCCCCCAGGTCGAACCCCACACAGCATTCTGTGCTCTCCTCCTTCTCCAAAGTGCCAGTGACAGATGCCAAGGGCTCCCTGGGGTCCCTTTCATCTTGCCCAGGCATGTGATGCTCTCACACAGATTGCGACTGTTGCCATCAATTCCTTGAGTCAGGATGACGCGGTACAAAGCTCCGGCTGCTCAGCCCCCTGGCTCCTAAACGCCAGGGACAGAAGGAAAACAAACTCCATTTGGTCTGCTCCAGTCACTTGTCACAGGACTTGTGCAGGACTGCTCGCTAAACGCAGCTTTAATTCTGGATTGTGATTGTATCCAACAGCGCGACTCCACCACACTGAGCCTTTTTCCTTCCAAGAGCTGCTTTTCAGCGCTCGGGCTCTGAACCCCACCGGTGCTGCCAGGGAGCTGCTTGTGTCGGTGCCGGATCCATTCCCAAAGCTGACAGTTGGATCCAGCGAGTCCGGAGCCACTTGCCAGATGGCACAGCCACCCCGCTCCGCTCCCACACAAACACTCAGCCACGCGCAGCCCAACCCGCTCCGACAAGGGAGACGCGAGGAAGGTCAAACCATCTGTCTGCCGAGGGCTCAGTGCCATATTTAAGGACGAAGTGTTTAAAGACTGGAAATCGGATCTTAGATTTGCCCATTCCACAAGTGCTTTAGTCTTGCTTCGGCCCGGTCTCCGTGAGCTCGGAATCCTTTGGGAGCTAAAGCTGAACAGAAATAGCAAAGCACCCAAAACCTTCAGGAGCAGCATCGTTATCCTCAGACCGATGCTCCCTCTTATGCCACAAGACAGTCTCACCCAACTGTATTCCTAGATTAGGAAAAAATACTCTGTTATTTTTTACTATTCAAGTTTCTGAAACTCTTACTGCTGAAATATTTTGAATGCTTTCAAATATTTAGTTTACATCAGTTTCCATCCGTTCCCAAAGCAGCAGCTGGTGCCTCTCATCGCAAGCAGCTGGATTTCATGAGACTGTAACTATTGCCAAGAGTTTGGGGAGCTCTGAGACACATGGGCACATCCACTCAGGCTTATTAATTCCTTATGCAATGAAGGAGACCTTTATTTTTCCTTGAAAACTCACACTTCTACAGAGCTAAACCATGTCTTGAGTGGCCCGGTTTGAACTCGCAGCGCACAGTGCTTTGAACTGGAGAGTTGGACTACACGACCTCCCTCTGAGCTCTCCCAAACTGAGTTTTCCTAAGTTTCCCTGAGTGCTCCTGGCCACACTGGAGTTCCCAGCACTCTCAGCTGTGCCTGCATCCCACAGGGCTCCTACTTGGCTCTGCTGTGCAGTTATTTCAAGGCCAGGTTGGCTGGAGCTTGGAGAGTGGAAGGTGTCCCTGCCCATGGCAGGAGGAGAACAGGAGGAGCTCTGAGGTCCCTTCTAACCCAAACCGTTCTGGGATTCTGTGATCTACTCTTAGAGTGTCTCACTGGTATAACAGGGTGATCCTAAGGGTCCATATAGGCTAAGGCATCTCTTCTAGGCTGAAATGAAGTTGTGCCTGCCCAAATGCCCTCCTGCTGAAGGTGATCTACTCAAACATCCCCTTGTCCTCATCCTATGGTAAGGAGTGGAATGAGATGAGCCTTAAGGTCCCTTCCAGGCCAAACCTGGCTGTGCAGTGGGTCTGTGAGGGCAGCAGGATCACATCCACAGCTCCCAGCTGCTGATCCTGCCCGCACAGCAGCAGCTCCTCGCTGTCCATGGAAATGTTCGTCGAGCTCTGTCCCAGTGCTTGAAGTCTGACAGCTGCACGTTGGGTTCTGGGGTGATTCATTGTTCCCACAGAAACAAATTCCTCAAAGTCTCTCTTGAAAGCATTTGCACATCGGACAAGCACGTGGCTTAGGAACACACTGCATTCCCAGAACGGGGCAGCCCCAAGGTCACAACTTTGTCATTGCAGCAGATCTGTGAGGGAAATGATTTGGTGTCAGCTCAGTGTTAAATATTCCACCTTGGGGAGGTGAGAGAACCTCCTGGCAGGTGCCAGCCTGTCCCTGCTGTGGCCTGGCTGAGCAGGTGAGGTGGCTCCTGCTTCATTTGAATCCTGTAGGAGGAAGATCCTATTTGGGCTATTGCCCTGGATTGTGAGGCACAAAGAGTTCTTTGTTTCAGTTGCCCAATGGAGTTTCAAAGTGGCCCACACTGCATGATCTCTTTGCCCAAGGCCAAGCTTGGCTTTGTCCCCAAAGCTGGGATGAAGAAATGAGGGACAGATGAGCAGGGTCCCTCAGCTTGCAGCGGTTTCTGAGCCAGTGATGGTAAAATGCCAAATGTCACTAGGGT
>VZTZ01024469.1:0-13661 GCA_013400955.1 Drymodes brunneopygia | reverse complement strand
TTTAATAAATCTGCAGGAAAACCAATGCATATTTGCAGCTGGAATTTGCATCTAGCATAACAATAGCTGTCATTGTGGTGCTCTGCTGCACTGAGAAGTGTATCTGAGCCAGGCTCAGAGTTCTCCTTTCATCTTCTTGCATCCTCTCCAGCTGTAAGGAAGAGAAGAGAAGAGAAGAGAAGAGAAGAGAAGAGAAGAGAAGAGAAGAGAAGAGAAGAGAAGAGAGAGAAGAGAAGAGGCGAGATAGAAGAGGAGAGAAGAGAAACGGAAGAGCTTTGTGCTGAGTGATCTATTCATATAAAGTCCCACAGAGCTTTATGTGCAGAGATCTCCCAGTTTAGTCCTGAACAAGCCCACTGTGAAGGTTTTTCTTCTCTACCAGAGTTGGTCCAGGTTTTCCAGTAGGTTTAGCAAGTTTTAATTTTCCACAGCTTCATGTCTGGCAGAAATTTTTCTTAGATGCCAGGTATAAAACAATCAGCTCCCCAAGAAATGACCTCTGCCTGTTATTGCAGAGTTGGCAGGATGCACCACAGAACTGCTGCAGCAATAGCCCATTCCAAATTTAACATTACATATTGGGCCCAGCTGGGGACCCCATCTGAGGCTCTATCTGCTGCAGTTAGATGTATATTTCTTTAAATACATGAAGATATTAAAACTCACATACTTGAAGGCTTTGGGTTTTGTTTCTTTCTAATACCTAGTACAGGGATCCTTTGGCAAGAGCTTGTGCAGCTGAAACTGGTGATGAAGGAAGACGAATGATCAGAAAGGAGGTAGAAAAATCAATGAATAAACTGATTTCCAAGAGTAGTCAACATGTGTTAAAATGTGTTAATTTCACAGCTAGGTAGGCCTTACCTACATTGCCTGAATTGCTTAGGTTGCACTAAAATCCACTGCAGTTTCTGATTACCAAAAGACAGAATGTTTATTTAACTTCATATTATTTCAACACATTGCTAAGTAGCATGGACAAAGCATATTTGACCCAGCTCTAAATGGAAATTAACACCTCCATTTTTTAGTTTGATCCAAAGCCTACTGAATTCAGTAGGTGATTTTTCACAAACCTGAGTTTTGGATCAGGCCCTTTATCATAGTTTTTGAATGATCTTTTTGTGACTCACTCAAGAAGGAGCCATTTTTCGCCAGAAGGCAGAACAAGGGAAACAGTTTCATTCACTGCAAAGTCAGTCTAAGCATTAGATGGAGTATTCACTTTTATTATGAATTTACACATTTACAAGATGTGTCCCTCAGAGAACAACAACAAAAAGTGTCCAAGTTGCTGTTGACTTAGGGCCTCACTCATAAAAATAATACTGTAAAAAATTTAGTCTGTGGATAACAATGAGAAGTTAATACAAATGGCCACTGACTTCATTATAGAACTCTTTGGCAACAACTTTTCCAGACTCATGTTAAGCCTTGAGAGAGAAATGTTTCAGCACAGAGCCACTTAATCATTTATATGAATGAAAATGAGTGCAAACAGAATGCTGAGATGGCTTTAAGATCACCTCTTTTTTCTTGTACGGAATACCCACTATAATTACATTTTGCTTGTCAGTTCATAAATTTTGCTTATTACAAAATGGGCATTATGGATTGCTTTTTAAAAGTACTAAAACTCAGCTAAGAGCAGTAGATCTCTCAGCAAATTCAAAACATACTATCTTCCAAACTAATCACTGGCAGAGGGACTGTGGAAAAACTATCTAAGTTTATTGTAAGCCTAACGCAAAAAATTACCATGAGTTTTAGGTTAGTAACTTGGCTTTGAGTTTAGCATGTTTTAAGCCACAATGAAAAAAAAAAGATAAACTTATTTGGCAAAGCCAGACACTTTTAAAGCCAACATCCTGTAATTGTTTCCTCATTCAGTCTGGCAGCCTAAAGAAGAAGAAAAGAGAAAGAAGAAGAAAGACAAGGAAAAAAAAGGAAGGAGAGGGAAAAGGAGAAGAAAAAGGAGAGGAGAAAATTGCAAACATCTTGAGAAAGAAAAAAATTGAATAGAGAAATCAAGATGATTAGCTCATTTGTAGCAAAACAATATATAAACAACGTATTTGCTCCTTTTTTTCCCTTTTAGGTAGCATGTAACAAAATTAAATGATGGAAGCTCAGTAGTCTTGTGATATAAAGCCCAAATTCAAATGTTCTTGGTTTGAATTAATGCAAACAGTGGATATTCTAACACAGCTGACCCTAGAAATGCAGAAAAGCCAGAGTGGTAGCAGGCAGCCTAATAGAACTCAGCCTCTTTGAGATCAGTTGATTAAACATCTCCAAGTGAGATTAATACACACTGGGAATTTCCTTCTTTAGAACAAGTTAGAAAAAAAAAATGATCAGAAGGAATTTAGAACTGCCATTCTCATTAAAATAAGGGTAGGGGCTGACAGCTACAAATAGTTATAAGAAAAGGGAGGGGAAATCTGACAAAGAAGAAATTAACATTTCTTATTGGATTAAAGCTAAACATTCTCTGAGAACACTCCAACTTTCACCTCTTTTACTGCTGCTTTGTTGCCAGTCCTGAACTAATACTGAAAAAAAAAACCCTAAGAGGTAGCTACTGATCTGGCTGGGAAACAATGTCCTATTCAAAGCTAGTATCTGTTCTAAATATCAAGCAACAAAATTAACTGTCCTCTGTAGAGAGGGGTAAAAGAGAACATTTATGTCAATGTCAAGCCAGGAAAGCAATTTTGTATTAACTTATGAAGTTAAGAAAATAGAATACACGAAAGTATTTTTGAAGTGTATGTAATTAAAAAACTTTCCAAATATCTTAATAGTGCACTTGGCTATGATTGTATTTTACAGGCAGCAGTAGATTTTTTTGCAGTTTCAAATCCAGGGATGAGGGCTGTACTCCATCAAGAAATTATCACATCAAACTGAATGCCACAGTGAAAGTAACAAATGAAATTTGTCAATATTCAGAAAATGGCCAAATAATCAGGTTGTGACTCAACAGGCCCAGAAAGGGCAGCTGTGTCCAGAAAAGCCGCATTTATGAAGCCATTGGCACATGGTCCCTGTGCCAGCTGACTGACAGCTGGAAAAGCCTTTGGTAACCAAGGTTTTAGAGACATCAGAGAAAATTATATGCAATTATCCACAAAAGTATCCATCTTTACCAAAAAAGCAAAACCTATGCTAAGTGCCTTTGCAGCACCAGTCAGAGGAAGAAAAGAAAACAAAACAGGAAGCCTTGGGCTCACACTACTGGCCTTTTCACCATGTAAAAGATGATGTAAAAGACTACCAAGATACTCCATGAGGCAACAGAAAACCATGTAACAAAGGTTCACCAGAATCAGAGATAAGCTCTCCATATTTTCCATGCTAGCAATTCAAGAACAGAAAAAGACTAATATGTAGTTCGGTAAGAAGGTTGATTTTCTCAGGATACACCAGGAATAGTAAATCTGGACCAAGAATAAAGACTGCCCCAGAAATGAACAGCAGGAATATGTTGGGGTACAAGTCCCAGAGCCAGGTTTCTTTGTGAACTGTGTGCCTGACTTTCCTTTCCCTGGCAATTAAGGCACAGGGGGCAGGACTTCACATGTGCCCAGAAAGCTCAGGTGTCTGGAAATCTGTCCTTCCCTTTGCCTCTCACGCAGCACTCAGGGTAGCAGGGGTGGCAGAACAGAGGAAATCAGCCTTGACAGTCACTCAGTTTGGTCCCCTGTGAAGACCCTTTAGCTGCAGTGTGGCAGCCAAACCAAACTGGAACTTGTTTCTTATGCACTTTGGAGTACCAAATCACAGCAAGGACAGACTGTTGATACATCTGCCTCATTAAGAAAGATGGAAGACTCACCTGATTCTGTCCAATTATTTATTAATACTGTTATCTTTCCTTAAATATTTGTGGATAAGAGCATAGATGTCTTAGAGATCTGTGGAGGACCCAGAGACTTTCACCACTATCTTAAATGCTGTGTTTCTTATTTTCCAGACATCTGGTGCCATTCACAGGTATTGACACAAGACCTGCAGCATTATTTCTTTCAGTGTTCTACACTGAAGAATACCTACTTTTCCCAGTCTAGATGTATTCAGCCCTTCTAATGTTAGTTCAACCTTGGTTAAGTTAATTTTCATTTCCTTACTATTATTCCCTAGTTATTTTGCATTTTTATTTGTATTAAGCATCTTCCTTCTTATTGTTTTTACTCCCAACTTGATATATCTTGTTACAACTTCAGTGTTTCTGGTTTGGTTAAAATAGAGTATATTCACACATTTAAATACCTAATGTGAGGTCAGCACATTAATCTTATGATTTGTATAGTATCTTGTCCCACTGCCAAACTATATCATTAACAAAGATCCTCTGTTCTTTACCTGCATTAAAAACTAAAAACCTTTTGTATGTCATCCACACCCCCCTTTCACAACACCTTTTCAGCACACATTTACAAGGTTTGATATTCTGGCTTGTGTTCCAACAGAGAGGATTAGTAGAACCAGCTACATGTTATTTCAATACAGAGCTGATAACCTCAGAGGACTCATCTGGACAAAAGTTTATCTTGTAAGTAAATCCCACAAAGTGTACCAAGGAAAGAAATACCAGGTCACACAAAATTCGTTAGTAACTGACTTAAAAAAATAATACAAATACCTGTTGGTAAGACCCCCTGAAATCTAGGAAAATAACTCCTTTCACAAAATAAAAGATCCACTTCCTTTATTTTGAGTATCTTCTTGAAAAAGAAGCCTGCTCTTAACTAAGAATAGAGTTGTGTGCCTGACAATCTAAGCATTGGCTTCCGGACAATCAAAACAAAATATGCAGAAACTCTTAAATCCATGGATTTATATCATTAAGATTTGAAGTCAGAAGTCAAAGATGGACATACTCTCCTTCAAAAAGGTAGAGTATGGACAAGGAAAAAAACAATAGCAAACACCATGCCAAAAAGAGTGTGATGTCATCAAGCTGTCTAAGAAGGTTTGTAGGATTTTTCCATGGAACAGGATTGAATGCCAAGACTTAAAGCATTTTATAAAACAATCTATGTTAACCCTCAAGCTGAACTAAAAATACAGTAAGTAAACTGATGAGAAAGGGATTTGTTTTGGCAGTAGCTCTACTGCCCTGCTAGCAAAATAGAAATAACAATATCTCACAGAGAAAAAGAAAAATCTTACCCAAGTGAATATTTTGACAGTTTGCTGCTACACTTGAAATTTGTCAGCCTAAATTGCTGGGAGAGGGTGTCCTGTTCAAAAGGAATCACTGTGTTTTACCATGACCAAATGTCTCAACTCTCTGGTAACTCTCTGGTTTTGCTGTTTCAAGGCATGTTGAACTGAATTTCCATAAACTGGACTGGAATAAATAATATGATCTGGTCTGATTCATTACTCCAGAATAGACTCTGCTTGGAAAAGAACACAGGAATAACAGGGCTCAGTTCTCAGGCTGGTGAAAGGCTGTTCTGGTTGACAGCTTATGTTAACAGCTTCTGTGCTGGGAGTCTGGCAAAAGGCTTCAGGGAAACTGTCTCTTTGCTTTCATTCATATTTTATATATGTTACATATACATGCAGAGAGCACTGCATGTATTAGCCTGTAATTTTCTGTCACAATCATGGCCATCACACTGTGTATGTGAGCAGCCATGGCTAAGAAGGGGTATTTCAGATCTTATTTAATAGTCTCCATTCTCATGTTCTGGCAAGGACATCTGAGGAGCATTACCTTACAATGTTAAGCAGTGTTCCCTCTCATACAGCAGATACCACTTCCAGTGCAAATACATGTGCTTACAAGTTTAATGTTAGCTGTCAGTAGGTACTCAAGCATGAAAAGTTAACATTTGCTTTCTATCAGGATTCACGTGAGCAGGGCTCAGTGGCTTGAGTGTTGGAGAAAAGNGAAAAACAATTCCACAAGTGCAAAACAATCCCGGCCGGTTAAGAAAAACAAGGACCATGTTTACAGAAAAAGCATGGGAAACTACAGTTACAGTGTTACAACTCATGGGGCCCTGTAAAACCAGGGCGACAGTTAACCAATTAGGAATGTTTTTCAGTTGCACATCAGTCCAAGGCATACCCGTCTGGTAGCTGACTGAAAGCCTGGAATAGCTGATGCTGCACACTGGGATGCTATGGATATTGCCCACTAGAAAATGCAGAAGGATCCAAGGCTGGCTCTATACTTGTTTACAACAGCAGAATTTTAGGAATATGTGAAAAACTGGGTGATCCCATGAGGATTCAAAAGCTCAGATATATATCCAATACCAGATCCAATCTAACATTTAAGCCACAGAAATCCAAAAATCCCCATGCTAAACCAGCTTTCCTTTTCAATTGCTCAGTAATTTTTCATATTGAAAACGATCAAAAAAATGTCCACACACTGACTGTAGAAGTTTTCAACACGTTGAAAATTCAGCAATTAAAGATTCAATGCCAGTCAAGGTTAGACTGGCAGCCAAATGTAAAATGCAGGACTGTGAGCTGGCTACAAGTCCTCAAGTCAAAGTCTGAGAAGTTACAGTGAACAGTTATTTAAACATTAGCTCAGTAATAGTGAAAAAAAAAGGGAAATGAAAGGTTAGGAATGTTGGATTCGAAAAGGTAGTGGTCAATACCTCAAAGACAAATGGCAGCTGGGTAAATTGGACACTCCTCAGGGGCTGTGATGTTGAGCATCCTCATCAGTCTCTGACACACACAGGGTGTGCTCTTGCCAGCCTCGCAGGTGACAACCACACTGCAGGGAGCAGCTGTGTGCTGGAAGGAAGGGGACATTGTCCCTGACATTCAGGGACAGATCAAAAACCTCAGCGAATGTGCCAACTTGAGCCCCACAAATCTGAAAGACCCCTTGCAAAAACACAGCCTGGAAAACGTCTGACTTGGAAATCAACTCTGCAGAAATGGGCTTAGGGGTCAATTTCCATGAGTTCAGCCACCTACTGGTCTGCAACAGCAAGGAAGTAGCCAGTAGGGAAAGGGAAGGCATTCAGCACTTGAGAGGCTACACCTGCAGCACTGTGTCCTGCTGTTAAGCACTGGAGCAGGGACCCAGAGTGCCTGTGGAATCTTTATCCCAGGAAATTTTGACAAATCAGATTGAGAAAGTCCTGAATAGTCTGATCTAACTTTGAAGTCAGCCCAGCCTTGAGTGGGAGGTTGGTTTGGATGGCTCCAGGTGTCTCTTGCAACTGAAGTTTTTCTGCAATTACATGTAAAGACAAGTGACAGTGTTAAAAATGTTATTAGTCCACCACTATTGATTAATTTACTTATTACAATGAGCAATGACCCATTTAATTCCCAGTCTCAAAAAGTTATTTTAGAACTAAAAACAGTTCCTTCCATGTATAAAGTGACTGATTGTATTTGCACCCTCCAGTTTGGGAGACATAGTGCTCACAAGTATGGGGCTACATCACTGTAAATGGTATGAAAAAAGAAGACAGGAATAATTTGTTCACTTCTTCCTGATACAAGTATGAGAAACTACCAAAAAAAGCCAGAAACACTGAGTTTGAAAACCAAGCCAAAACAAATGATGGTTCTTCATGCAATGAATGGTAGGCCAGTTGAATGTTTCCCAAACAAGGGCACACCAGCACCTTACACTTAAAAAAAGTAGTTACATTGAAAGTTATTAAACCAACCAACAACATAAGGCTCAGGAACACTGAGCTGAAAAACAGAGACTAGGAGTCAGATGAGTTAGAGATCTCACAGATAGTTTTCCTGTTCTTATTTTGTACTGCAGCTTGTTACCACAGTTGAGTGAAGGTTAGACAGACCCTTGGCATTAACCAGTGCTGTCATTCTTATGATAATGTTCTACAAGGTCCCTAACCCTGTCCTGGCCATCCAATCACAGCTCTGTAACTTTTGAATTTTAGCCATCACTAAAAAGAATTATCTTTATGGGAGATTCCAGTAATGCACACACATGCATGGCAGCTGAATATCTCACAAAGAATCTGAGACACAAGCAGGATTTTCATTCCATGTTCTATGATATCAGACAATATATTTTATTTACATTAATGTTTTTATATAGATGAAGTACATAGGAAATGTGAAAGTCCAGAAGGTGCAGTCACATAAATAAGCTTGACAGAGATATCCTGATTTGTATGAAACAGAGATGTCTATCTGAGCCACAATTTAGATCAATAAACCCACCACTGACTTATAGACTGCCACAGNTTTGCTTTCAAACCACAACAAGGGTGTACCCTACAGACCTTGTATATAAACAGATGATTTAAACACATGAAGTAAGTCAAAATGATCATACTGAGTACTGGATGTATGCAAGAACAGAGCTCATATCTGTTGTGCCAATCTACAAATATTGCCACTTTTATTTTACACCATAATGTGATCAGGTGAGGTTGGTTGTTATAGATAAATAGAGCTAATTATCATCAATTACAGAGGCACTAATTAACACAGTTTTATCTGTTCCAAAGCTCTATTAATAATCAATTCCAAAGATTTGAGCCAGGTTGGATGGGGCTCTGAGAAGCCTGATCTGGTGGAAGGTGTCCTTGCCCATGGCAAGGAGTAGGAAGGAGATGACATTTAAGGTCTTTTTCAACCCAAACAATTCCATGATTCTGACTGTGAATAAGGAAGGATGAGAAAAAAAACCTTAACAAGAACAAAAGAGAACAAGTGGGCCTAAAATGAGCCATTTTCAATTTAAATATCTTACNGAAAAAAAACCTTAACAAGAACAATAGAGAATATCTTATTAATCACCTTAACCATCCTGGCAATTCAGACAATGAGGATCTAGAGTCCCACCCACAAAAAATGTTTAAATGAGAGGTGCAAAATCATGCCACAGCTCTTTTATATATGAGTCAGGGAGACAATGCCTGTGCTTTGAAGAAAAAAAAAAAGTGTTAAAAACTTGTCCAGGTGTTCACTGTTCTGCTTTAAGTGAGCAAAAGCTGCTACTGAGAATCAGTCATAAGTCTGGAAACACCTTTACTTTATCTGTTATAGAACTGACAACATAGGCACAGCTGGGAGTTAGACAGGGAATGATTTCTTTGCTGTTGTTATATGGTAGCTATGGTTATGCCAGCACTTAATTTGTAAGCACTCATGAGCCAGAGAATTACAATAAAGCCATAAATATTTTCTTCAACCTGAGACTAGGCTCTGTCTTTAGGCCCTATCTCTTTCAGCATTTCTGGACAAACATGTACCAAACTGGTCAGTTATGCATGCTTGAAAAGAAGCTTTTTGCACTGAAAAGTTTTTAAAGACTTTTATCTTGGGAAAAAAATTACAGTTCTGGCATGAAATAAGGCCCTTGGCAAAACACAAGTCCATAGTCTGCTCTACTATCTGTTAGCATTTCCAAAGAGAAGCCAGCAGTCTACTTAAGCTACTGAGATTTCTATAATCACAGTAACGTTTTCTTCCAAAATCTTCCAAGGGGAATTCACAACCCAGGATAGACATAGAAATTTATTACTCACAAAAAAGACTCTTTTATTTTCCTATTTTTTTTTGTCTTTTAAACTGCCTGTGCAGAGATGTGCATGAACTCTCATTTCCTCTCTATCAAACCCATGTGTTGCCTCAGAATTTAACAAATCAAGTAAGGTTTGACTTAATGTGAATAACAGCATAACTTCTGAGCCAGATATTAATTGAATAAGTTGTAATAAGCTGTAAATATCCCTGAAAAAAAGTAAATATGAGAAGCAAATGCCAAGAATTTAACTATATTTACTGTATGTTGTCTTGGTTTGGCTTTCACCCTAGTTTGGTAAAACTCTAGGCATTTCAACAGAGTTGCAATGGCCTTGTGTAGTCAACTCTGCTTCTGCAATGTCCTTTTAGTCTCCAGGTTATTACATAGGAGAAATAAACCACAATGAAATAAAACACTATGCAAAATCCTCTCCTCTTCTTGAACTTTCTAAGAGGTGCTAGAAAAGACCCTGTTGCATCTTTATCAAAATTACAGTGAGAAGAATGGCTAAAGTAAATAGGAATCTTTGCTTTTGTTGTCATTGTTCTGTGCCTTTTTGCACAGAACAATGAGAGGACAGTACAGAGGCCTATGTGACTTCTACTAGATCACATGTGGGTTTGCTGTTCTTTTTCCTAGCCTACAGATGCTACTTCTTTTTACTTTCATCTGATCTTTTTATTGTGGCTCTGAGCAGTTCATGGTATGTCCAGCCAGCCCTGCAATTTCTGACAATCATTAAAAAATTTAAAAGTGGACAAATGCCCTGTTGTTGTGATCCCAGCATTAATGGGCTCTGAAGTTCATTCACAATAAATAGGAGTAGGAACAAATAGCAACCAGCCATGCAATGCTACAGGGACCAGAGGAATTCAGGGATAGATTGATGCCAAATTGATGCCCAATATCCTTTGTCCAAAAAGGAAGTGGTGGTCCCTGGATGGACCAGGGCCAAATCATCATCAGAATGTCAATGCCACAGAGTTGGAATGCAGCTGTCTAGTTCAGCAGGGAACATTCTCAAACTGGAAAAAGAGAAGGAACACCGTGCTAGTAGTGACTGGAAGACAGTTTGGAACAGCAAATGTAGTCTCTTGTAAATCTGGCTGGAACACAGGGATGAAATGCCTCTATGTTTGCAAAGAATGTCACGGGATCCACAGGGACAGAGTTCCATTAGGGGCTGTGTTTCACATGAGTTCATCACCACAGGGAAATGCAGTGAGGAAATGCACACATCATTACTGCAGCTACAAAATTCAGTGATTTCGATGAGAAAATATTTACCTGGGAAACTAATAACAACACACAAATGTATAGGTGTATTATCTTACACTAAACAAATAATTTTTATTGAAGATTTGTTTCATTGTTGTATCAGTGGTCAGGGTTAAAATCTTCCCTCTTTCCTAGGTCACTTTCCTTGTGCTTTCTTGGAGTTTCAAAGTAGCTGACACAATATTCTGTGCAGAGGTTGGAAATTACAGAACCACATTTTTTGTGTTTTTATAAGAACATGAAACAGCTTTTCAATAAAGGTTACTTTTTATCTGTCTGCCACGCTGCAGAAGAGGTAATGAGGACTGTCAAATAAACCATCTGATTTTCCCCATTCTGAATAATGGTTTGTTACACATCCTTTCCTAGCATGAAATGATTTTGTGAAAAATAAAGCAGGCATGAATCTTATTTGGGTTACAGAAAGGTCTGAATCATTTATAACTGAATTAATTGCTAGAAAGGCTTATGAGCAGCCAATTAGTAATATTTGTATTTAGGTCTGCCAGTTGGCCCAGAACTGAAAATGAGTATTAGTTTTGACATAAAGACTGTAATGTTCACAGATAAAAAAACATTCAATCAAAATCAAGAATATCCTTGAGAATTACTGTCTTGAATGGAACACGTCTGATAACTGGCCAGATAATTCTATTAACCAAAACTGCCTAAGATATTTCCCAAGTACTGATTCAAAAACTGATTCTGCATTCCTCATACAACATCCTGAAGTCCTGATTTTTTTTTCTCCGTCTAAAAAGTCCTGAAAAAGTGGGAGGAAAAAATGGTGCCACACACAAAACCTGCATAGGTGCCAACAAACTGTTAATTTGTGTCCATTACATTTCCACAAGACTTTAGAGGACTTGATTTTCCCCACTTGGTGTTCCACTTTTCCACGAGCAGTAAACGAATTTCAAACTAATTCGGATTATCTTGAGAACTGAGTAAAATCTTCAAATTACCAGGTAACAAAAGCAATGCCTCTGATGTCCCTCAGAAGCATCCTGTCAAAGACCAGCAAAGCCAAAGATGGAAACATGGGCTGGGATGTGCCTAGAATACGTGGCATCCAGGGGAAAAATGTCACTGTTATTTTTCTTCCCTCCACATGCTCTCNAGATGGAAACATGGGCTGGGATGTTCTTCTTCCCTCCACATGCTCTTCCCAAGCAGAATGTAGCCCTGCAGAATGGGGCACCTGCGGAAATTCTGCCATTTCTGGAAAAGGAGAGTAGTTTTGTGTTGCTTCTGTGGCTGAGCAAAGACTGATCCCTGTGAACCTCATATTTCCTTTGTCATGCTCCCATCACCTTAGTCTGACAAGACTCAGCCCAAAATTAAATATGAGAAGAGAAATAAAATCAAAGGGAAAGAATAAGCATTGATAAGAGAGTTCTGTACACTCAGAATGGTGTATGTCAGGCAAGCATCTCTTACAGAGTTATTCTTGTAGCTCCTGGTCAGAGTATGTATTTTGTGAGTTATGGCAATTTCTAAATTTCTCACTTAATAAAAAAGTAATTGCATAGCATGCTATGACACAGTTCTGGGCTGTCCTCAGGCACTCACACCCCTAGACTGTGTGCTTTTACCCTTTCTTGAATGATTTTTAACAGTGAGCTGTATTTTAAATGTTTTCTATGTTCTTTACCACAGACCCTTCTCTCTTTTAGGTTACAAACTTCAGGAGAAGTTGTACAGCCAAAGGGTTTTTTCAGAATTTCAAAGTAATGTGTTTTGCCCATGAAGAATGCAGTCACACTTTGCTGAAGTAAATTACAATAAAACTCTTTATAATTAGAGTATAACCTATAATGTATTTGTGCCGGTGAGAAATTCCAGAAAAGGAAGGCAGTAGAACATTGTGTCATGCTTAGAAGAGTATTTGAACGCTTATAAGTTAAGCATCATTTAAAACAGATTTTAATTAAGGATTTGCCTTTTTTATTACATATTAAGGTCTCTAAGAGTATAACTTCCATAAATAGTCAAGAATAAACTGCATTCAGACCTACATATAAGCACATTTCTTGGCACAGACAAATGAAAACTGTGATTGCTGACATCTCTTTGAAGGAAGATTTTCTTTTTTTTTTCTATCCCAGCCCTTGTTTTATTTATATGGCTCTACACACTTTTTTATTTTTAATTATCCTAAGGAAAAGAAGGGGTGGAGGGAAACAGATCTTTGTTTTCCAACTGAGACACTGAAATGCATTCCAAAGCTGCTTTTGTTTTTAATTTACAGAAGCCCTCATGTCTAATCTACTAAGCCAACAAATAATCTGTTTGCCAGGTTTTACATGAGAGTCGTGAAAAGTGCATACAGTTGTTGACTTTATTCTTTTTTAGGATACAGATTCATTCTCTGCCATAAACTTGAAAAGATCCTCTTGGAGAACTTTCCACAATGAATTTATATTTAACTATGCATTTTGTTTCCCAGGAGGTATTTCATTTTTACCAACTTATTTGAGTATCTTGAGCTCTATTTCTTAATAACAACAAAATGAGTTTGTTTCCTTATCTGAAAGATAAAATAGCAAAGCCTGTGCCCTTGTTCATGAAAGCAGCTGTTTAAAAGCAAAAAACCAGGGTATTGAGAAATATGTTCCCCTCTGAAAATAAAGGTTCAGAGCAAATGACCACCCCCACATATTTCCATACACAGAAAAAAAAAACCTTTTGCATCCTTCAGTTCTTTCAGAACTATATCCTACACGTCCTAATACTGAAGGTGAACTTCAGTTTTTAAAAATTTAATGTCTATCCTGAGAGCCACCAAAACATTGCAGAACAGTAACAGAAAACTGTAGGGTGTCTACACCTCTGCAAATGTCTTCTGAGAAATCTGTGTGTGCAGGCAAGACAGAAA
>VZTZ01024461.1:2132-12917 GCA_013400955.1 Drymodes brunneopygia | reverse complement strand
TCTTCAGGTACAGAGGGACTTCTAAGTTAGGCAAGGGCCTTTCCAGGAACAAGTGCTTCTTCAGGCCAAGAGGGTGACAGCACTTGATGCAGTGTGGGGTGTGGGTAGCTGGGGGATGCTGGATGCTCCCTTACGTGGGAAGTAGATCATCAATCCATGCTGGAAGGTACGGTGGTTTCCCCAGCAAAATGACATACACAGACAGAACTATCTTCTTTATTATAAAGATGCACTATGAGGAACAAACTTGAATGTATACTGAAGCTTGTAATGGTACATGCCAAAAATGTACAGTACTATACATAAAAGTGCATTGTCACAACAGATTAACAGTACATTTCTCTTCCAGAACTGTGGATTTTCCATGTTTTTATTTGATCTTCAAGAGTGGAAGGAATGCAATGGGAATGCAGCCATACACGAACAGGAAAGGATGCAATGGAAATGCAACAGTACAAGAGCAAAGCTAAAGCTCCTCTAAAATTTAAAGGCACTTTCACATGTACATACTACAGATGTACATTGAAAAAAGAAGGTAACAGTCAACAAGCAGGAAGCTACCAGTACTGCAATTCATCAAACTTGACAGTAAAGGACAATACTGATTGGATTAGGTGTGCAGGAGTTACCCTTTAGTAGGCTTGTAGATGTAGCAGTCTTTCCTGTTACATATCCACTTACTATGCTTTAAAGTATCTATAATAACCATCAAACTACACATTAATTGTGTGAATGCACTAAGTGGATGCATTCACTAAATGCACTGTTTCTAATATTTTCTTTTGCTAAACAATTTCTAATATAAGCATTATGGAGTCCAGTACAGTTATTTAAACATACAAAATTCCTATGCAATTTAAAGATACAGGTATCCATCTCAATTTTGCCAGGTGGGTTAATTTAAAAATGCTAGACAAAAACTGTATGTAAATGAAAGCTGAAATTCCAGTTTTGTTCCACTGAGTCTAGTAAACTGGGGAACTACTTGAAAATATCTCTGGTCCCAAACAAGTGAGCAGACCCTACAGACCAGCACTGGGCTGTAGCTGGGGCTGGCCTGGCTTAGGCTCTGGCCCTGGCTTTAGGACCAGGCAGTACAGCTGCCAAGGATGGAGGTTTGCTGATCCATGCTGCACAGCCCACTCTGGTGGATTAAGACTTGCCTCTAACTTAGATGTGTGTGAAGTCTGTGACTGGACTGAAAAGGGCTTGCAAACGCCAGTAATAGTTTGGGGCTCAGAGGCAGTTCATGGGGTACTTCTCACACCTGGAGTTTTGCATTGCATCACCTGTCTAGAAAGTGTTAAATCAGAGCAGGAATAAATTGCTCCTAAATAGCAACAGGAAATTACTCCTGTCACCTCAGCAATTATGTCTATCAAATTTTGTCACTACTCTTCTCCTCCCAAACTCAATTGTTTATGTATAGTGAGTTGTACAATTTCAAGCTTTCCAAAAGTGAGATCTTACAGAATATATGGAAAGACAGATTTTAATTACAGCCAGTTATACTTCTATAGGTGAACCACAAGTGATTTTTATCCCCATTTCATTAACTGAAACTTCTTTTATGGATTGGATGTGTGAAAATGTGTTTACAGAAATAATATTATGGCTTATTGTTGCAATGTGCAAAACAGCTGTAGGTTTAGCTCACGCCTAGCAAAGTTCAACAGAGCACTAAGCAAAGTTGACAGTCACCACCCGCACAGACATAAGAAAGGTACTGATTTCTGTCATTAAAAAAAAGGGGAAGTGGAAGGGAAAGAGGTTATGGAAAACTTTAGTCAGCTTGAATCTAGGCAGTAGAAACTCAGCTGCCTGTCCTGTGAGTGACCCCTACACCACCGGCAGGGGGTGGTCCCTATTCAGAGTCCCTGTCTTGCTGCCGTCAGAACAACCAAGTGTTTGCGCTGTGCAGGGCACTCAGCACGGCTGGGTTAGTTCCAAACTTGGACTATTGCAACCCAAATCACGTCCTTAATTGGGCACTGAGCAATAAAGTCAATGGGATACTTTTCTGAATTATTGTGTAGTTGATCCCTTTAGTCGTCCTTATGCTGCCTAATGGACCAACAGGTTCACTCCCCAGAGCCTGCCTTGCTTAACTGTGAACTTCAAACAAATTTAGCTTTTGTAAAAAATGTAGTATCAGGGAATGAAGGTTTAGCTTCATGGGAAAAGGTACACTATAACAGAGGGCAGCAAAAGGAGTTTCTAGATACTATCCTGGAGATGTGCTTTAGCTGTGTGCTGGAATACTGCTTTGTATCAGTGAGAGCAATGTGATCTCCAGCTCCATCCAGTGAGCTCCATCCAGCCTCTAGCGAGACTGCCAACAAGAAAGCTAAAACTTGGTGTCAATTATGAATTGTGAGGGTTTGGTGATTATTTTTTTTGGTGTGTCTTAAATAAGAAATGTGGCCTGAGATGACAAAGACATTCCACACAGACACTTAATCCTCACATGCTAGATTTCAGTTCTTACTAACCTGCTTGAGATTTGGTTTGGTGACCCAGAAATGAGAGGCTACATGTCCTCTGAACCCCCTCCCGCCCCTTAGTTTTGTGCAGGATCTGTTATTATATAGCTACAGTAAGACTGTGAAGTATGGTACAACGTGGCAAGCTGTTTGTGATCTGTGTTGGTTTTATTACAAATGGTGCAGCATCAAGTTTTCAAGTAAGTCTATGTTTGTTTCTTAGAACTATGCACAATTGTCCAGTTTTTCATTTAATCGAAACCATACAAAATACAAATGCCCATGTTAATGTAGCTACTTTCAGACAATACATTCAGAAACACTGAAAAACAAAGCCTCTCCAGTTACAAACATGAACAAATGCCATTACGGAGCCCTGACTTCTATTGTTAATCCATCCCTTCCCCTAGCATACCCCAGCTGGGCACTGTGGGTGGCTGAGCTGCCTACATTGTGCAAGATTTGTCGGCTGGACCCTGGGAAGGAGGGGAAGGCCCTATGCTAGGATTTGTTTTTGGAAGAACAATAGGTTTTGGCCTAAGAGCAGGAGGTTTCAGCTGCACTCCCATTCTAGGGGCCACCATGGGCTTGAAAGTACTCATGGTGTCACTGGAAGAACTGGTGCTACGGCGGATCTGAGGCTCGGAGCTCCTCAGAACAACGCTGTGGAGAGGGCTGAGGGACTCCGTCGAGCTGGCAGGGGTGGGGGTGTTCTTCATTTGCTCCAAGGTGTCCAACACGACATCAGGGGCGTGTTTGGCCGAGCTCTGCCGCTCCAGCTCACGGAGCTCGTTCAGTGCAGTGTTCATCATCTCCTTGATGTCCTGGGGCAGAGCANTGTTCCTTGCCTGCTCACACTGACTTTCACATAGTTTAATCAAAGTTTGGGTTCTCTCACTGCCAAATGATCACCAATCTAGGTGTAAAAAAGAGATATCTAAAGCTCATCTTAAGTGCTGTTCCAGGAAAGTAAATGAATAGCTTAGAATAAAATAAAACAGTAAAAACACCTGCACTTTCTAACCCTAACACATGGATTCTGACCTAAGCATGCCAGTCCTTTCTAATCCTCACTGGAAGCAGAGTTTGAAAGCAAGCATTACCAGTACATTAAATTTTAAACACGAGTGCCAGAGTTATTGTAAAATGTGTTTGCAATCATAGAGCACCCTCAGGGTGTCCCTAAGTAATCATGTTATCCTACCTAGACAAAACGTGAGTTCTGAAGACAGAGGTATCTATTTACTCAAGAGCTGTTACCAGCTCAGTACAACAGACCAATTTGATGATCAGGGTGCTTCCTATTCCATTCTTTTCACCTCTTCACTGCCAGGAATGAGACTGGTGACTTCACACAGGCGTAAGATGGCCCACAATTTATGCAGCTGCAGTGTCTTGCACATCAGGTTCTATCACATGCATCAAATCAATACATAGCATGAACTGTACAAAAACTATAAAATCCACAAGACCCTGGACTGTAAATCTCTGCTTTGAATGGTCACTACTAGCCAGTCAGAGCACTTTTCTGCTTTCCACCATACTGAGACATAACTGAACACTAATTACATGCATGTCAGAATAGGCCAGCCTTCAACAGAGCACAGCGATCTGTGTAGCTGTTGTAACACTGTCCTAGTGTTCTGTATGGCAGAGGCAATTTCATTACAGTGTAATGGGAAATAATTTCTTTTTATTGCTTCTGCAATATTTAGTCCCCTTTGTGCTGCTTCTCTTCAGGATTGCTTAATGCATCCTCTTTCACACACACAGTGTTTGGAAAGCCAAGCTGGATACTCCCCTGCACACACCTCCCCACCAGCGCATGTGCTCTGTGCTGTGCTATTCAATGAGATTTGCTGCTCAGAAAATCAGACAGTGCCATAAATAAAAAAGACACCAACCTGAGCTATTGACTCTGGGTCCAGTGGTTTATGGTCATTGAAACCTGTGTACTGCCCAGAAGACGTGGACCTTCTAATGGGAGGGCTATCGATCTTCTTCAGCGAGTCGTGCCTGCTGATGTTGGTGAGGCTGCCATGGCCAGGCCTGTGCCGCCGTTCAGGGCTGTCGGCGTTGAGGTTGCGATTCTGCGGGAGGGCTCTGGGACTGCAGTGAGTGGCCAGGTTGGGGGAGCCCAGCTCCATGGTCGAGTTGGAGAGAGGGTGATGTGGGTGGACCGGGCAGTGGCCGTCACTGCTCCTGCCTGGGTGTCTTAGGGGAGGTGGAGGTTCCGATCTCTTTCTTTGCCTGCACCAGTGGAGAAGTGGTTGTAGAACAAGTTGTAGTGACCCCAGCATAAGCATGTGGAGGAGTAATTACTGTGTTAGCTGAGCTGTAAGCAGGACTACTGAAAACATGTTATGCTGAAGCTTACCTTCCTAAATACACATCTGAGTGACGGTCAGTAGGAGAGTTCATATCCTTTGATGATGACTTGTCCTCAGTTATGGGTCCGCTGCTGGCCTCACTGTCTGCTTTTTGGCTCAGTGTATCTGAGAAAGTATCATCCCTGCACAGAACACAGATGGTGAGATGAGAAGTCAGTGAGTGAAGTGTGACAGAGCACCTTGGCACTCTCAGATTTTAATCCCCTTAAGAAAAGCAGGTATGTCATAATGCACTGCAGCCCTTGCACATCTCCCAAAATTGTTTATAATCCTTCTGTTTACTGAGCTCTTTACACTTTGAGTGTATGTAACCTTTCTGTAAAGAACTTTGTCATCCTTGGCAAAGCACATACTTAATACTGTAAAACAAGAGTTCAGGGCTGCATTTCCACAGCGCTTGCTATTCTGAAGTTAAGAGTCAGCAACTGCTACAAATAGATAGTCAAATTAAAATAGGTGCAGCAGTATCTGCCTCTTAATGTACTGGGAATGTATCCATAGAAGTAGCTTAGCCTAGCAGTAGTTTTTGATGGAGCTGTCAATTCAGGGCAGTAAAGACAGGTATCCTGCATAGAAGGCAAATGTTTAATCTCTCTGACCCTTCAAACCACTGACCCATTTAGAAAATACTGCTAAGCGCTTTAGACTTTACACCCGGCCAAGAACCCAATCACACCAGACACTGCTTACATATCCTGCACCACTATGTACGGGTGAGGGACAAGGCCATCAATTCCATTGTGTCTTCCTTCCCACCAGTCTTCAGATGCTCGGTGATACAGCAGAAGGGAAGCTCCTTTCTTGAAAGAGAGTTCTCGTGGAGATCTTCCAACATAGTCAAACTTGGCAATAGCTTCTATGGGCTCGCACTCTGGGTGGGAAGAACAACAAAGATCAGATTCTGTATCGCTCATTTTGGTTTCATAAACCCTATTTTTTGCATTTTCTCAGTGCTCATTCTGACAGAGATCAGCTGAATGAAGGCAGACTTCACGCAGTAGTTACAATGTGTCCCTTACAAAGAAACATAATCAATCTGTGCCCCAGGTGTGAAACATCTGGGTTGCTTCAGGAGCTGCAGAAAACAACAGCATACTCAAATGTTACAACAACTGCCTTTGGGAGAGAGGTCTCTGCCTCCTGCTGGAAGGGCTCCTGCATGGCTGGAGAGTGGGATGGAGGCCAGGCAATGAGGACTTCTGAAAATAAAACGAACGAACTCAGATGAATAATCAAAGCCCCAAGGAACCAGTGTGATAAGGGAAAAGTAAACAAGAGTGCTTTTACCATCTGCAGTGGCCAAGGAAGGAAGACAAGATTAGCCGGTGCATGAGTAGGGACACCTTGCCTAACTGGGCCATGGAATTTCTGTCTTTTACATGACGAGCATGCAGACCTACTGAAACCTAGTGTTTTACACAGCACTGAAGCCTTGTGCTTTAATCCACTTCCTCAATGCCCTTTTGGAGTGAGACAGACGGCTCCAGACCACAGGGACAGTCTCTGTGTGGCCTCAAGTTGCTTAAAGCAGCTCTGCCTGTTCCAAAATCCTGAGCTGCCCTGGTTTCTGCAGGGTAGGCTGGTGTTTTCTGCAGCCAAACACTATCTACAGCAGTCCTGGCTAATCCTCTGTCAAAATGCTGGTAAATTCAGCCTCAGGCTGGAAATGGGCTCCATCCCATAACCTGTGCTGGGATGGAGGCCTGCTGATATCAGCAACGGGGCCCTGCAGGTATGGCCAGAGCTGTGCCCGGGCATCCAGCAAACAGCTGTGATTTTAGCAACCTCTTCTTTCTTCTGCATAAAACCAAAAGCACCTGAGCTCTAACAGATCAAATTTTGTCATCAAAGTCTCAACACATAAAGAAAAAACTGCAAAATACAGGTCTAAAAATCACATACTCTGATGATTCCAGTAACTCAAGAATCCCTGAAATGACTAATTTCTTTACATAATTAGAGCAATATTTAGATGGAAATTAACATCTGGGCTAATGACTAACATAGCAACTTTCTGTCTGGTGCAAATTAAAATTGCTGAGGTTGTAATTCCCCAAAGAACCAGGCTGGTAATGAAAGCCACTGTCCCTTTATGACAACCTTTTGCACAGGAATGTCTTTTTAAAATTAACTTCATTCTATGGTGTGAAAACATAATGATAGCACCTTTATTGAGGTTATAGTTTGCAGCTCACTTTTTTAATAACTTGCCCAGCCTGCAGAAGACTGTTTTGTGGTTTGCTGCTTCTGCAGTCATGTTAAGCATTCCTGTCAGCGACAAACTGCAGAGTGTTTAGAAGTTACTAACTCAGAAACTTGACAGAGATGGAATACAGTGATATGGGGAATTCACTGTTACAAACACAAAAGGAATGTATGGTGGCAGAAATTATTTCAATTATACATATACAAGTAAGAACCTAGCAATAACAGTATTCATTCCTGAAAATGCATCCCTACTGAATGGCTGTAGAGGACCATATTCTCTTTTTTTGTTCTTTGTCTTTTTGCTCTCTTTCTCTCTTTTGCTTTCTTTGTCTGGCAGCCCCTGCTCTGGACCAT
Organism: Drymodes brunneopygia; assembly: GCA_013400955.1. Taxonomy (NCBI): domain Eukaryota; kingdom Metazoa; phylum Chordata; class Aves; order Passeriformes; family Petroicidae; genus Drymodes; species Drymodes brunneopygia. Next base: position 5,482 of record VZTZ01024461.1, on the reverse strand, counting down.
CGACACGGCAGCACCAATGTGGGATCTAACCACTGGTGTTATCTTTTGTTTCCTTCCCTTGCCTTGCCTGGGCAAAGCACAACTATCATATTCTACCCCATACTCTGCTTTGAAATTTGTTGTGGGAGGGAAGAACTTGTGAGCCAGCACCTTTGAATATCAAATGTTCTGTGGCTTGTGAGTCAGCACCATAGGTTGTGTGCTGTGGGAGTTGAGAACTTACTGAAGTGTACTGTACAAAATTAAGGGCTTGTTCACCTCCACTCTTGTGGAAGTCTGTTGTAAGAAATTTAAGGGTGTGTTAGCCAATACCTTTTGAGTCTAAATATTGGGCTGCTGGCCAAAGTTATGGTGACTGTACAATAAAACATTAGAGTTCCCTAACACGTGTCCAATGTCTTTGAAGTTCAGCCTGATGACAACTTGTAAAAAACATCACGGCCCCTACGAATATCTCGCTCACTGGCATTCCCTGGTGGGTGGGGCTGAAGGGTTTCTTGGTTTTATGTTTTTACGCAAAGAAAATATAAAGTTGACACAGAAAGAAACATTCTGGAAAACTGGGAAACATGTAATGGTGGTGTGATATTCTGATATGCTACCCTGTCATCCTTTCTAGATATTCTGTCTACAGTCTCTCTCTAACAAAAAATGCAGATGCCACAAAGTGACTATAAGGCACAGAAAGATATTACTGCCAAATGAAAAGTAAAACCAAACAAGCCTGTTTCTCTTGCTTCGTCTTTAAGAGGGCAATATGAAATGGCAATAATGTAACACTGACAAAAGAACACAGTTCTTACACGTATCATGTACATTGCTCGTGGAATTTGTTATAAGAAGGAAATACTGGAATCAGGATTGAAAAGGAGCAGACGTATGAACACTGCAGCTAATTTATGGGTTATGGTACAGTTGGTCAAGAATTCAGAAATAAAACCTCCCAGGCTTCAGAGAGCCAGTCACTCACTAACAGGTAATACTTTAAAATGTAAAAAAAATTAGGTCAACCAAACAAAAAAGTTTTACAGTAAGTCATAAAACCCCAAATTTCCTGCACACATTTTCCTTAGACAGTCTTTGCAGTTAACTGGTAATGCTCTTGAGTCCTGGATTGATGCATAAACCCCTACACTGATTAGCTATGGAATTTCCTGTTTCTCTGCTAACTTCAACAGACCATATAGTATCCCACAATTGAGTACACAGGTCCTTTTATTTACAAATTAGTGGACTAAACTAGAAATAGTTCTATCTCGCTCAGTGGAATTATGCTCATCTAAGTGTGGTGTGCAATGGGAATCTGTTTATTGTATCCTTCTACCACCTGCAAGACCCACATACTTTCTCAGAAGTCTGAATAATGTTGTCCCACTGGAACCAGCTGTATGAATTGTTAATGTACTCATAATGGATGTGACTTTGGAGACATGTACATCAGATTGCCTGGGTAACAAATCCCACCTCCTCAGGGAGGAGTGCCCAATAAATTTCACACAGATTTCATGAAGAGGACAAAAAATGAGTTCAGGCAGGTTTTCTGACTGTGAAAGGAATGTTTTCTTTTCTTTATACACAGAGATAACTTTCCTACAGCAAACAGTACATGAGACCGCACTTAAATAGTAATTGACCTTGTTACAGGTCGAGCTTTAACAGTGAAAACTAAAGTACCATGACAGTTACTCCTAGACATAAATGCATTTTGGAAAGTTAAGCCATTTAATATCAAGGTTACTAAATGACAGACAAGTATTTCCAAAAAGCTAAGGCAATGAAAGCTAAATTTGGGATCTGTAACTCAAATTCTGTGAGGTACTGAATGTCGAACAGTAAAACTGACAGCTCGGAGGGAAGTGTAATTGCACTGCTCTGTCCATACCTGCAGGCATTCACCAAAAATAGCAAGAAGTATTTGATGGCATACAGAATCTCACCAGCTATCATCTCTAGTGAATCAGGCAATGCTATGGAAGTGAAAAATTAGGACAAACTGAAGAACTGTGGGAAAAACTGCTGCTGCTTGGGAGAGCAGAAGAGGCAGAAGAAACGTGTTAGTTTTAGTTTTGGGATTGGAGAGCCAGATGTAGACCTAACCTCCCTACAGAGGTGATGGCACTGAACTGGCCCTGGGCTGCCCTCTATGCCTCAGGGCACAAGGAGCTAAGGAAAGGAGGGGACACCTTCCCCTGCACTTTTTCTAGGGGAGTTGCTGTTGCTGTGCTCTGTACCTCCTCAGTTTTCCCAGGTGTACCCTGTCTGTTGGGAATAATGTATGTCCTTGAACTCCCCAGAAAGATGCTATCTCCCTATTTTTCTTCTTCTGCATCCCATCAGAGAATAGAATGGTTTTGCAATTCTGAAGTCCTGTCCTCAGGACAGCAGTTCTCTGACTGGGAAGAGCAAAAGCAAAGAACTGTTGCAAGGTGTTGACAAACAGAATTTGGCAAAGTGTCAGTCACAGCATGCACTACTGAAGAACAAGAAAATGACTATGTGTTGGGAACACAACAACTTACAGTCTGACATATCCCTATAAGTTTTGTTTTCAGCAGAAATACCATCTAAAGTTTTATCCTAAGTTTATGAGATATCTATGAAGAGTATGGTATTAATTTTATGTAAGTTTTCCTAGGAGAATTCCATCTGTCTAACTTCCTCAGGAAATGTTTACTTCCTTTGCAAACAGATCTAGTCACCCTTTACCATATGAATTCAACAAGAATAAAAAATCTCCATCAATTTGAAGGTAAAGGAAATATGCTAACAGCTGCTTCAGTAAAACATGAACAATGTCCTTTGAATCTTTACTGCAGAGACATTTTCAGGTAAAGGTTTGTCAGCAGATAGATTTTTTTTGTGTCTCAGCTTGAGTACAAATGTTCTGAACTTCACAAATTAAATTTCATTTCCAGATTTAGGAGAAAGGAAAAACATGTATTTTCCTTATCAGGATACTTTCTGCATATCTAAAATAAACTGAAAACACCATAGTAAAATGCAGCTCCTTTTCATTCCCACTTCCCTTTCCAGTGATCAAATGAAATACATGAACACCACTAAACTTAGGGGAAAAACCCACAACCATTTAAATGCTTAAAATAAAGCAGTTATGGAGTTTTTACATGCTCATTTATATGTGCTAGTCTTTTTTTCCCCCGATCTACTGCATTTTACCTCTGCAGACATAATTAAATTTTCAATTTTTAAATTATTCTTGTTTTCTAAATTGTAATGACCATTTCTAGCACCAATGATACAGTCCCTATAGATGGTTTTTTCTAGTAGGCACAGAGAGAGCCACTTGCAGTTTAACTTTATAGCAACAGTAAGTAAAATAAATCCTTTTG
>VZTZ01024439.1:33264-47897 GCA_013400955.1 Drymodes brunneopygia | reverse complement strand
TGCCACCTGGCCAGGCCGGGGGCTGGCACCGCACGGAAGATGCGCGCAGTGCGCACGGGATGCTGCGTCGGGTCCCTCCCGGGCGGTCGGAGAGGGCACGGTACCCACGAGTGATCCCGTGGCACTCGCCCGTGGAGCTCGGCCCCTCTTGCCAGGAGAAGCCGTGGCACGGGCGGGCTCCCTTGGCTGCCTTTGCTGCCTTTTTCCCGTGGGATGCGGGACGGGAGCGCCGCCACCGCGGGGCAAGAGCTCCGCGACGCGGCCGCTCCGCGCACTGCGGATGGAGCGGGGCCGGGGGGCTCTGCCCGCTCCTCCTGAGCCCTCCCCGCCACGGAATCCTGGCTCTGACCGCCGTTATGGCTCAGATTCTATGGCTCAGGTCACTAAATCACGGATAAGTATCACCCTGAGCGGACTGGACCTCTCTCTTCTCCATCCCGCTCTCTCCGAACCACCTCGCGCTTTCTCATTCCCACCGAAGTTTCTTATCCCAGCTTTAACTCTGCCGCTGAAGTTTTGTAATCCCGCTTGGTTTATTTCAATTGAGCGAGAAGACTCTCCTCTAGAAAGGGATTCCTGCCTGTAAAAGGAATGTGATTGTCACAAGCGTTCTGCGAGCTGTTGCTTTTCTTGTCCTCGAAGTGAATGCCTGACATGGTGGTCTTGAGCTATGGGTGGCAGTGCACTTGCCCTTAAAGAGTTCCTCAGTTATCTGTAATATGTGTAATTTTGAGCTGTCTCCCTATTGTCACCGAAACTGCGGGAAAAACAAGAACTCTCCAAGATTTTAGTCTTAGAGAATCAAGGCATTGCTTTATTCTGGCCAGGATGTTGTTCTGGCCAGGATGTGCAGCAGAAGTCATTTCATCCACACAGGGCCCGGGCGATGCAGAGGAAATCATTCCATCATACATCAATTTTAGTAGATTTTTCGCAGTTATAGAGTCAAACCCCATAGAAATTCATTGGCTCGATGTTCATTGGCCCCAAGTTATGCAGTTCTTAGCATTTGGTTTCCTGCTGGTTGTCGATCTCTTCGATGCTAATTAGGTTCTCATTCTTCGTTCTCTTATCAGCTTTTTCCGGACCAGGTGTCTCTGACCATGCCAGGGGTGATGTTTGGAGCTGATGCTCGTTAATGGTTGTTATCTTTTGTGCATCTTCTGTGCTGCTCCCAGGCTGTTGAGATGCTCAGCTCATCATGCCCTGAGTGCTGCAACAATCCTTTGAAAAGAACCTCAAAATTCCCTTCCCCTGGGGCAAAGGCGAACCAAACAGACCAAAGTAATATAAAAATATTTTATATTTGGTATAATTTCCAACACTCCCACTTAGCACTCCCGCTTGTAGAGTTTTTCCTTACTGCCAGGCTGCAGCAAATGGAGTTTCCCACCTGGAAACACCGCTAGCACATCACACACACGGGGGTTTCCACCAGCATTACACCTGCCAGGTGGGAGGCAAACCCACAAATAGTCAGCACAGCGCTCAGGGATAACACATTCCGTGGAGAAAGGCAGATTTCCCCACTGTGAGAAGTCCATGCCCTGTGCCTATTCCTGCTCTGCACCCTCTACCTCCACCCTGTTCCCCCAGTTCTTCTGCACCCCCGTCCCCTTCACCCCATCAGCCCTGATCACCAGAGGACTCCTTATCTCTGCGAGGATGTCTGGAAATGCCTTTTGTCTCCAACAGCTCATCGCCCTGCCCCTCACCTGCTGAGATCAGCTGCTTTCCTACTGGGAAAAAAAGAATAAAAAATGAACCCTGGGAATAACAAGGAGTTCTGAGAGCTTTCAGGTTCCCAAAATAAATAAATAAAGGGAAGGAGGAAGGGAGAATTGCATGCTTCTTTTGATTAATTCCCTTTCTTCCCACCCCCAAAGACCATGCAGTAAATAAAACGAAGTCCAGTCCTGACAGACACAAACCTTGACTGTCTGTTTATAGATGGTGTGAGTGCCAATATTCCAGTGGGACTGTGCAGGACAAATCTGTCAGGGAATCAGAGCACATGTTACAGGGTGTGAAGGTACATGCTTCACATTAAAAACAAATCCTTCAGAAAGTGCAGAACACCCTAAGTCTACATCTGCTGCGCTGGTTATTCCTGCTGCGTTCTTAAAATTCATCCTGAATTTTATTTTCCACATCTTGCAAGTGTTAGATCTGCAGAACAGCATTGTTAGTGCAGCTGCTGTGAAGTTCAGCTCTGAATAAAACTATGTAGCTGAATGCTGGCTGGAATTCAGATTTTTATGTCTGAATATTTCCCCATCTTTTGGAAGCTGCTCGCTTTGAGAAAACCATTTCTTCTGCCTGTGATCGCTCACACCATCACATTTCAGGGTGATGTGAGGGTGCCATTTGTTCACATCTGACTCAACCCAGCTCTAGCACCACCTTTTCTTAAATGCCTCAGTTCCTCAGCACCAATTCCCTGTCCAGCTGCTTTTGCTTCTCTATTGCCATCACTGTGTCCCCAAGAGCCACATTCAGTGCCACTGATGCCACTGAAAATAACGTCAAGGAGCAGAAAGAAACCTAGTAAATTACTACTTTTTAAATTTTTTTTTTATCCTTTGTTGCCCTCACCACCTCCTGCCAAAGGAAGCAGACTTGAGGATGATCTCTGCTGTGCAGCAATTTGCAGTGTAAATTCTGAGCAAGGTCTTTGATCACACCCAGATTCAGTCATTTGTATTACCAGGGAAATACAACACAGGACGTGCCCTGTTCTGAGACATGGTTTAGTATCAGCTGATGACCCTATTGATTGATTTTATATTTTTCATAATGAGTTATAGCTACATTATAGAGCTGCCTGCATCGGATTGTAGTTTGATTTTCTAAGAGCCATTTCTCAGACGTGAGGTTTTTACAAAAGCTTTCCACACAACAGAAGCCACACATTTTATATCATCCTAACAGAACAGCGTTGCAAGTTTGTATCTACAGGTCAACAGCAAATTAAAACCTTTTTATTTTCATCTCCACACCCACGAACAGAGGTTGGAGCACAGCAAAACAGGCCAGTGTGCTCTCTCTGATCCCATTTTTCCTTGGAGGTGGAGGAGAACAACACTGACTATTTCTCCTCTGCTCCAACACATCAACACTGCTGGAAGCTATCACCTTTCCCTGGCTGGACTTTGCCAATAAAAATAGAATAAAACATTTTACCTCAGCGTTCCTAACTCAGAGCTCTTCGCCTGAAAAATCTGCCTGAAAAAATCTGTTTCCTCAGCAAACAGTTCATGCCCTTCCCATCCTTCAGCTGGAGCTACACCAGCCAAAGGCATCAGCACCACTTTGCCAGGTCTGAGTTGTGTCTCTGCAGACTGTGCAATGTCCTGACACAAAACAAAGCTTCAAAGAGTGAAAAAGAAACCCAAGAAGAAAAAAAAAAACCTACCACGTTCCTCCCACATGTTATGGATTCCTAACCTGGCACACGTGTCAATTCAAAAGTATGAAAAGAGCCACAGGGAAGGAAGTGCTGGAAAATATTCTTTTCCCTGATTTCTCAAAATCACGGTCCCAAGGGCTTGCTGGAGTTTTTTATATGATTGCATGTTCTCCTCATGCATCTGTCACCAGCAGACCAAATTCCCTGGCCCCTGCATTTGCCCAGGCTCAGAGCAGAGGGGACAGCCCTCACTCTCAGGTGGGTCACTGTCCCCTCACGATTATTCTGCCACTTTGTTTCCTTCAGGACATTCAGAGTGACCAACACACTAAACCTGCCCCGGGTGCACCCAGCAAACATCCCTAATTCTGCTCAGAAACAGGAACAGAGCTTCTGGTTTGATCCCGTACCTTCCCTTCAAGGAAATACAGAGCTAATGTGCTGTCAGAGATGAATCACCAGCCCCCAGACAAAGTTGTGTGAACAACTCTTTGGGGATGGCACAAAATCAGAAAAAGAAAGTGACTCCATCAATGTGAAATGTTATTTCAGCTGAGAAGGAAAAGGGACACCTCTTAAATAGAACAAACGCATTGAGGAGCAACATTTGCCACAAGCAAGACAACAATCCCAAGCACTGCTCCAAGAGACAACTTCCCTCCCCTTCTACTCACCTCAGATTTTGGTATACACATCTGGATTTAAAATGGAAAAAAAGAGAAAAAAATAAGGAAAGAAAGACCCTGATGAACTTGCAATACTCAACCTGGCGTTGCTCCTTGAGGATATTTCCTAGTGTGCTCTCAGTAGTTGAGAAAATACTAATAAGATCTTCTCTCAAGAGGTCAAAACAGCTTTACTGGCACTTTAGGAAAATCGAGGAAGTTTGGCAAAGGGTTTACTACAACATCCAGTCAACATAAAGCACTTCTCAGAGCATTAACTTGGCCCATTCAACTTGGCAAACTTCAAAACCCATTTGAGGTTAAGTTACTCAAGATGCTCCAAGAAGGGGGAATTGGAAGAAAGAGAGAGAGACAGGAAGACAGAAAAGACAAAGAAAAGCACAGAGGCCACAAAGAAAGGAATGCAAGCATTTGAAATGAAAATATCCTGAATACCATTCAGGAGCACACAATTAATCTGATAACTTTTACCTGCAGACATCAAACTACACCTCAAAAAAAGTAGTTACAAATAGAAATCCATTCCAGCAGCCCTTTACTTTTGACCTGATCTGAAGCCATACTTGTCTGGCTCAATTTTACTTCTGTTTAAAAACTGGAATACTACAAAAAGCCTCTCTACAGACAGTAGATCCAGGATTTCCCAGGTTAAAAATAGACATTGAAGGCGTTTTGATTAAACTTATTTGTTTAAACTTTTATTCAAACCATCACTGGGACTGGGAGAAGGAGAACAACCTTCCAGCAGAACCATTTTCCTATTGCACACTGGAAATGTTAGGGATTTTCCAACATGGACCGTGTTACTGTCTTGTGGGGACACTGGGAGCTGAAAGAATCTGCAAGTGAAGCAAGGAGCTCAGAATTTCAAAGTGAAGAGGGTGAGAACTAAAAGATAAAAGAAGTAAAACTAATTTTAAGCCCATTCCCTAATTTGTAATGCTCTAGTTACTGCGAGCAGATATGGAAATACAAAGCCTCTGATTCTCTCCAGCCCTGCCCAGGATTCAGGAGGCCAGGGGAAGCACACAGGGAGACAGAACTTGTGCTTTCTGATGAAAAATCCAGATTTAGGGCACTCCAAGTGGATTTGACACAAGCAACTGTCCATGCAACTGAAACACGGCATCGTTATTAATTAAACTTCCACATTTATAGGATCCTTATGGCTTTTAGCACATGAGAAGTCACAGCTGACATCATGCAAGCAAGAGGCAGGACACTTCTGCTCAGCAGCTTCCCACATGTGGAGTCACAAGTCCCAGGAACACATTTTAGGAGAAGCAGACATTTTCACCTCTTCCCAGGTCTGTGGAGGACAGGGTGGGTGGTCTTTTCCAAAGGGCTGCAGAGCTGTCTCTCTGTGTCCCAGGATCACTAGAACAACTCATCCACACACCAGCTTCTCCCCGTGCAGCCCACAGCCAGAAATTTTCCATGGCAGGGTTTAAAAAAATCCTATCCATCATGCTTAGCAGTGTCAGTCTGCAGCCAAAGTTTGTCAGCTACAGCCTGGAAGCATCCAACTTTTTTAGGTTGGAATCCAAGGCCTCTGTTCCATATGTAAAAGCTTCAGGGCAAACACAGTGCTTGCACTCGCAGTGCAAAATTGCTTGTGGGTGGTTTTCTCCCCCGATGCAAAAACTCTTTAACAGTGTTGGAATTAGAATGTTTTAACGTGGTATTTTTATGATCTGGTGGGTTTTTTGTCACCAGTGATGCTCTTCATGTTTCCCAGCCAGCTGTAAAGGGGTGGCATCCTGGGCATCTTTGCCAGTGACAAACCAGCCCTCCTGGGCTCCTACAAAACCTGGCAGAACCACACCACAATCCCAGGCGGGGTCAATGACATGGAAAACCAACCAGCACTGAAATTCAGCTCACCTGGGGAAGAATTTGCCCTTCTGTTGCTCTGAAAGCCTTTGTCCTCACTATTAACCCCTCACTGAGCTCAAAGTAACTTGTGCAATGTTCTCCTGCCTCCAGCAGAGTCCTTGCCCATCCTATCTGGGGAAAGCAGCTGCTGGAGACAGCTGGAAGAAGACTTTTATGGTTATTACAATAGCTGCAAAGTCATCTGTGCTGTGGTAGCACCCAGATATTGACCAGTTTCTGTCACCAACACAAGTTTTAATGTAGGAATGGGTTTGCAGGCAGCCAGGGGAACCCACAGCTCCCCAGCCCAGATGTGTTTCAAGAGAGGGGCAGCTGCAAGGGGCTGGCAACCTCCTGGAAGATGCAGGAGACATTGCTGGGAGCTCGTGGTTTGGTCACTGTCAGGATGCCCCAAATGTGACAAAAAGGAAAATTGAATTGTAAACTGAAAATGCTGAGATCCTTTTAGTGCCATGAGACGCATTTCTAATGGCAGCATTTAAAGAGTTTGTATCTCGTAAGCTGATGTTTTTAATTTCAGAGGAAAAAAATGACTGCTCATCTGAGCCTTTCAGATGCACATCAGCCAGCAAGTAATTGAAGACAAAATGTTTTTCTGTAATAAACCTTCATAATGAAGCACCAGAGGAAAATCCGAAAGTTCAACTCAATACATCACACTAATCTGCAGAATGGGATTTTCCTGCCACTAATCTTGTTAGAGCTGGGGCACTGTGCAAATATATCTAAACACATAATTACTGAGGAGATATTAAACGGATCGATTTATTTCAATAAAAAATGCAAACTTGGAGGAGAATTCATTAATACTCAAAATCCAGCCAGGCAATAAATAACACTAATGAGCTGAGAAAAAGGAATAGATGAACAAGTACTGACATGATGTCTTATGCTTATTGCTGTTAAAGAGGAGCTGACAATTACTCCATTTGAAATATAAATCCTGCAAGGGAAACGCTAGAAAGTGAGTGAAAGACTTGTTAAAAATATGTATGTACATATATATACACACATTTTAAGAAGGCATTAGGATGAAAACTAATTTAATTTCGTCCTAAGGAGGCCATATTACCATTTTCATCACCCTTAAGCTGTGTTTACATTAGCAAACAGTGCTGTGCAACAGGAGCATGAAACAGCTGTTGCTGAGATGCTGCCAGCACAGCAACTCTCAATGTGTTGGGGAGTTGCTGCCAGCCAGCTCCAGGGTGGTCCTGCAGCCTGAGTGCCTCACAGAGAGCAGGGTGCCCTGGCCACAGGGCTGCAGCATCTCCCTGTTCCAGTCTTGTCCCGAGGGAACTCCATGGTGAATGTTCTGTGAAGAGAATTAGATCATAGTGATTGTGGGTGTGGCAGCAAACACAGCACTTATTTCAAAAGCAGCTGCTGATTGGCACGAAAATGTTTCCTGCAGCAGAAGCACGCAGGGCACTTAAAGGGATGGCACTAGGAGAAAATTCCCAGACATAGCAGAGACCCCAGTGCAACACCCACCCCCACAACCCACATGACCCACTGACAGCCAGGGGTATCTAAAATAGCCTTTTCAATAGGGGCTGTGGGAGCTGTCAAGGCAGAACCCAAGAACGTGTTTTTCCTTGTGCTTGGGAGGTTCTGCAATTTGCCAAGAGGAAAAATCAAAGCATTTGCCTCGGTATTTTGGAATTAGAAGACGGTATTCAAACAGCACACTTGGAGTTACCCAGGCTGCCTCAGAGGACACTTGCAGTGATTTTCTGCAGGCTGCTGAAACAGAAGAAAGGGGCTGAGCTGTGTCCAGAGAAGGGAACAGAGCTGTGGAGGGTTTGGGGCACAAGTCTGATGTGGACCAGCTGAGAGATCTGGGGTGGTTTAGCCAGGAGAAGGCTCAGGGGAACATTACCACTCTCTACATCTCCCTGAAGGAGGGTGGAGTGAGGTCAGGGATTGTTCTCTTTTCCGAGGGAACAAGATAGGAAGAGAAGAAGTGGTCTCAAGTTGTGCCAGGGGAGGCTTAGATCAGGTATTATGAAGAATTTCCTCACGGCAAGGGTGGTCAGGCATTGGAACAGGCTGCTCAGGAAATGGTGGAATTGCCAGCCCTGGAAGTGTTCAGCCAGGTGTGGATGTGGCAGCTGCAAGTTTTACTCAGTTCCACAGTTCTTACAGCAAAGGAGGTGCTGCCACCTCTCCTGGTGGAGGATTATTCACTCATTCCTTACCTGAAAGCTGCTCCTGTTCATTATTAGGGACAACAGACTTCAGCAGCTGAGGAGGGAGAAAGCTCAGATAATAAAGATGAGCCTGTTTTGTTAAATCACAGCCAAGTTGTTAAAAATCACCATTTCCTTTCAATAGTCTTATGAGGGGAAATGCTGGCAAGGCACCCAAACCTCATCCAGATGAGCAGCTCAGGCTTTTACTGGTTATAAAATGAGTGATTTATGGCAGCATGTAAAACATGAAGCTATTTCCCCTGCAATTTATGCTCTCAGAGGGCAGAGAAGAGGTGGCTGTGCAGGAATTACACAACCCTTGTTCCTTCCAGCAGATGCCTCTCTGCACAAACAACACTTCCACAAAAATCTCTGCTTTGTTCTAACCCACGTCTCTAAAGAGTTTCTGTAAGGGCAATTACTACTGGCAACAAGCCCAATAAATGCTGTATATTTGTTCTTTCTTTAAGTTTATCCTTGAGAGATAGGAGGTTTCTCAGTTTTCATTCTGCTGAGGGATTCCCCTCAAGCTTTCCTTTAGATCAAGGCAAGGGGGAACCTGGCAATTTCAGGGCATTTTGCTGCCAGCAAGGATTGGGATAAAGCAGTCTGCTCTGCACTTTTTCCTAGGGACTGCAGCTCCAGGCAAGTGATGAATCTGCCACCAGATGTCACCCAGAGGCCACTCCTGTCGCCTGCTGAGACTCCAGCAAGCCCCTGGATTTCCTGCAGGCAGCAGGGATGGTCACAGCACTGTCATCACCCCTGCAGTTACACCCACATCTAACTTTAAGATTTCTACTTGAAAAAGAAAAGAAACTTTCAAACCTCAGTAAGTCTTCAAAATGCTTTGGAAAGTGAAGTAACATAGCATGAGCTATAAGCAAAATGCTACGGTTGCTGTAATCTTTACTGGAGTCTTGTTTTTCTCTTTTTACAGAATTTTGTCACCTTGCAGAGTTTACCCTTACCTAAGTCTTAGGGGAAAAAGAGCAAGCTACTGAGACAGATATTGGACTGCAAGAAAACAGCAAGCAATAATGCAGAAAGAAACAGAAGCACCTTGTGACAAGGGAACATAAAAGATTTCCTGTCATATTGAATTATAATTATTATAACATAATAATAACAGAATTATAACATAATTATAGCAGGAAAAAACCAGCAGAATAAAAAAATCATAAACTCTAAACTAGATGAAGACTATTAGACCTTTTACAAATTCCTGAATACACTTAAGACCTTCATTTCATGGGGAGCATCCAAAGAAAGCACAGAGGAACACGATTTCCACTGCTTTGCTGCAAATCAGAATTTTGCTTACTATCAAATTATTTACCAGAGGGAGATCTAGAAAGCACAAATTTAGCATTGCAGCTTAAGTGGTAGTGATAGACATAAAAAACTGTTATTGAAAATATCTGTTGATAGGAAACAGAAGAAAATGGATGATAACAGTCTTGAAGAAATTTTACTTCATTTTTTTCAATCTCCTAAATACAACTAAAATGTCCAATGCTTCCAAGGGTAAATCAACAATTAATTAATCAACAATTAATTACTTAATTACTGAACAGCAGCAAATAGAAAGAGGGATGAAATCACTCCTGTAAATATTTCAGCTTTTTGAAGCAAGTCCAGGTCCATTTAAAGAAGTCCAGAAATAATTTCAGCTCAATTTAAACAAATCCTAACTTTTCCCTTAAAGTCAAGGTTAAGCTAAAAGTACCTTCTCAAACTTGCCCCACAGTCAATTAAAAACTTTGGCCTGTGACAACTATTTGAAAATTGAATTTGGAACTCTCAGTAAGGATATTTATTCTAAACAATAGGAACATTAGAAGCCACAACTCAGCTGTTTATTGAGAAAGAACATTCCAACACAGTATTTGAACTTTTGCTTAGAAAAGAAATTACTTTAAGGAGAAAACAAGATTCAGACTGTCCATAATAATCAGTTCTGTGCATACCTGAACCTTCTGGTTTCCTCTGACCCAGTTATACTTTACCATGACAAACCTGGGAACATTTCTTTGGGTTTTGCTAATTTATAAGGAATGTTTATGTTTTCAGAACTTGAAATAGTGAAGCCAGAAAATGAAAGCAAAACTCCTAAACAATCCAAACAAAATGCAGGAAAAGAAGTTTTCACCTCATTTCACCTCTAATCCCCCATCAATAAATAGAGTAAAAAAAAAATAAAATCAAGTTTTACACTGGCAATAATCTCAGTTATGAAGAAGTAATTGGATACTTTACTTAGCATGACCTATCATTGTAACCACCCAGTGGTAACAAATTGACCTTCAGTACCTGTAACAAAGCAGCTCAGAGTAAACAAAATACTTATTTCGAGAAAACATACAAAAATCACAACTCTTATATTAAGAACTCTGTCATAATTATATACAAAATAACTATCAGAGCATTTGGTTCATACAGTGCTGCTGCAAGTTTTGAAATCAAGTTTTTTGATCCAGAAATGGGCAACCATCTCAAGCTTGGCTGCTTGGGGACACTGACAGAACAATTTGTGTGCATTCATGACAAAGTTGGAACTGTAAGGCAAAAGGACAGGAAGCAATTGATGCAAAGAAGTTAAAAATAAAGACTTCCACAGTTCCAAGTTCTCTGCACTGTCCCATTAAACCACATTTAGAACACCGACAGCAGCTGCCTCCATTCACAGTGTTTTGTTTGGGGTTTTGTATTGGTTTTCTTGGGACTCAGAAGTCCATTTAGACATCCAAAATTCCAAAATATCCCACATTCCTAAAGCCAAATGCAATGACGTCCTGCTACAGCTCAGGGAAGAGTTTCAACTGGTGTCCTGAAGAGAATTTGCTATTTGAGAACCCCTCATTATCCACATTTAAACGTCACCATGGATAACCAAACTCCACTCTAATGACAGTGCAAAACCTAAAGTAACAGCCTTGAAATATCTGTTGGCTCCTGGAAAGTGCCCACAAGCATCACCTGTGCTCATACCCTGTATCTCAGCTTGCCAGCCAGCAAACCTTACTCAGAGAAGAGAAACTGCACGGCTGTAACAACCCGACCCCTCACCCAGCTGTGACAAGAAGCTCAGAATTTCTGAGGTTCAAACACAGTCAGTTCATTCCCATCATAGAACTCTCTCAGCTGGTCTGACTCATATTTTATGGAAGGTTGCTCCATTTGCATCCCGGGCGCCAGGGCGTTCTGCCCCACTATTTTAAGGTTCACCAGTTTTATTTTCCAGGTGTTATTCCTCAGGGGGCAGCTGATGAGGCCAAAGATTTGCTCAAAGACACCCAAACAAGAATTGTCTCTGTGCACTGTGCCAGCCACTGCCACCAGCACTAATCCATGAGGGGACATGGCACATTTGAGGCCACTGGAATGCAAATTGGGGTTGAAGAGGAGATATTCTTCCTTGACCAAGGACAGCAGGCGCAGGCTCACCATGTCTGCACCCACATATTGTTCCATGTTGTTTTCCAAAGTGTTGTAACAGAACTTCAGTTTGGCGTCCTCCCAAAAATGCTGTGGTCCCCATGTTTCTTCAGATTTTACTCCCAAAGGGTGCTGAGAGTTCAGGAGTTCAAAGTACCACTGGCAGAATTCTCCTCCCAGACCACCAATGTCATCTTGTGGTGACTTCTGTCCATCTCCATGACCCTGCAGTCAAGCACAATTTTTTCTTAGAACTGTTTAGCAAGATTATCACTTGGAAAAACATCAAATCATGTACATACTTATATTAAACCTTTTAAGTGTTCTGAGCCAGAGTGCCTGAAGAGAAACACCAAAGTAAAATCTCATTTATTTTTACAACTTGATAATCTTGAGAACCAGAACAGGTTCCTTGAATTACACCTAGAAAGTGCTTCAGTGTCTTGGGCTCAAAGAAAGAGGAAAATCCTGGTTCTGCTGGAAAAGGACAGGGGAGGGATGTAGAGTGACATTTTTTTGAACTAAATATACAGTTACTTTGCAGGAGTTCTCGGTATTTATGATTTGACAGCAAGACCTTTTTTAGAAGTAAATCAAATGTCAAGTTTGCAAGACTTTTTTTTAGAATTAAATCAAATGTCAGGCTTGCTAACACCAAAGTCCAGTAAGTACTACATCGTGTTACAAACATTAAGTAATTAAGCATGAAAAGTCTGGAGATTTCTATATAGAAATGCTGTATTTGTTTCACCACAAGTTGAAATTAATTTCAAATTCTGTTACATAGGTTCAAGTGTCCCATTTCTTCAAATTGGTGAGGGCCACAAGAATTAAGAGACAACAAACTCAAAGAAGGATGTATGTGACAAATAAATCAATCTTTTAATTTATGAATGTGTTTTAAGTACTTAATTTATGCACCACCAACCACAGAATTTTGCTAAGAGAAACCTTATTTTTACCTGAATTATGTACACAATTGTTTTGAAAACAATTCTCAGCTAAATCCTCCCTGCCATCAGTTAATCCCCAAGTGAAAGCTCAGTGCAACAGGTTCTCAACAGGAATGGAGCTCTTACAGAACAGGTGGGGCTGTGAGAGCTCTGAACCACAGCAAGGTGGCCAATTAGAACTGCAAATAAACCCCTGAAAGTTCATTACCCCACAAGGATTTGCTAAATGGCAAAGATTTTAACTCCAAAATAACCCATTATTGCCAAAACTGTATTAAGTGTAGGCAAATACCAAGGGAAAACAAATGACACCAACCTGGCACTGCTGGAAACTGCACATTTTATCAACATATAAACTCACTAAAATCACAAGGGCCTCTACAGCATTTTTGTGCCATTCATGAGGTTTTCAGCTGAACCCACATAACTAATTGTGAATACTTTCAATTTTAGCTTATAGGACAATTTAAAAATTCAAAGCATGGAGAGACACCCCGCACACTGGAGTTCAAATACTGTGGAAAACAGAGCAGACACATTTAGATGTTGTAATTAAAAAAACCAACCAAACAAACCCAGCTAAAACCAAACCAACCAAGAGTTAAGCTGAGCACCCTGAGGGATTTCCAGCAGCAGCACTGACCTGTGCAGGAGGTTTCCTGTGCCCTGGCTCTGAGGCTCGAGGTGTGAGCTGCCCACTCCAGAGCTGCCTCACGCGCTCGATGAGGAGGTGTTTCTCCGAGGAAGGAGGCACTGCCACCCCCTGAGCTGCCAGGTACTTAAAGATGATTTCTCTGTAAACTTTCCTGCGCCTCAGAAGCTCTTCCACATTTTGGCTGTACACCAGAATGGCATGGATGGCCTCTGCAAGGAAAAAACTGAAGTTAGAGCTACCTTCCTTCATAATTAAACCCCAAATCCAAGCCATTTCCTAAAGTCCTGACCTCCAAACGCAGTACAAGGTGACAGCATGAAGAGACTGAAAATTTGTTTGTAAACTGAAATCTGGCCTCATCATATCAGACACAGAACACACCCAAAGGTTTGCAAATGTTTCTTGAACAAGAATTGTAGTGAAGTGTTCCAGCAATGTACAGCAGTTTGTGAAGGTGAGGTTCCACCTCCTTCCTGAAGGCTGCTGGAAATGGAATGAAAACTGTTTTACTGCCACACTGACGTGATTGCAACTCCCATGTTCATAAGAAAATGCATCCTAACACAACAACAGTGCATTGAAAGGCAACAATAAACAAAATTCAGCTACAAGTGGTAGAATAAGGAAACCTCACTAACTTAAATTCACTTTTAAAGCAGTTGCAGCAGACACTTCCCACCTGAACTGAGGCTGGTGCTTAACATGGGACTTATAAAAACCCTAAATCTACCCACAAAGAAACTTAACAGCTAAAACAAAAATCTTTTAATGTATCCTACAACCATTGCAAAAAGTAACTTAAAAAGGTAAGAAAAAAAAAAACAACATGCAAAAGATCTTTTAAAGAAATGTGTTTGGCAAATCTTACAGGTCTCAGTTACATCACATGAAACATACTCAAAGCTTTGGGATGAGTATATTTCAGGGCAACCGAGTGGCCACAGGTAACATACAATAAAAAATTAAGTTTTATGAAACAAATCTCAACAAAGTGATGGGGGATGGTCACAACTGGAAGTGTCCTGCAAAAAAAAAAAGGAAGTTTAATGTAGATTCGTGTTCTACCCTTTCAAAACCTGAAAGCAAATGTGACTGGCGCCGACAGCGAGAGACACTTGGGCTTTCAATACCTTTAACCACTAACAGGGCACAGCCCAGCTCGCTGAAGGGGTCTAAGAGAGGAAAAAGATGCGCTTGAGAGCTGCAGATCCGCTACGAGCCCGTCGCCACCGCAACCTCCTCGGCCCGAACAACCCCAAGCTCGGAGCAGCCAACCCCCGGAGCTGCAGGGCTGTGCAGGACAAGGCTCTCGGCAGCGATCCCCGCACCTTGCGAGCCCCGAGCTACCCCCGGGCAGCCCCGACCGCCGCCGCCGCGGGCCCGGGGACGCGAACGCGGGGC
>VZTZ01024439.1:0-32934 GCA_013400955.1 Drymodes brunneopygia | reverse complement strand
CAGGGGATTGTCCTGGGGGCATCAGGGACAGCCAGGACAGTGAAGGGATTGTCCTGGGGGTATCAGGGACAGCGAGGGGATTGTCCCGCTCTGCTCTGGGTTGGGGCAGCCTCACCCTCCAGTCCTGGGGTACCTTTGGGGCATCACAACATAGGAAGGTTTTAAAGCCATTAGAGTGTCCAAAGGAGGGCAACAAAGATGGGGAAGGGTCTTGAGGAGAAGCCCATGAAGAGTGTCTGAAGTCACTTGGTCTCTTCAGCTGTACCAGAGACCTCCCTGCAGTTACATCCTCATGAGGAGAATAGGAGGGACAGGCACTGATGTCTCTGTGGTGACAGTGACAGGACCGAGGGAATGGCCTGAAGTTGTGTCAGGGGAGGTTGAGGCTGGATATTAGGAAAAGGTTCTTGTCCCCAGCAGCAGCCTGGCACGGTTCAAGCAGTGTTTGGACAATGCTGTCAGCACAGGGTGTGACTCTCAGGGGGTCCTGTGCAGGGACAGGAGTGGGACTCGATGATCCTCATGGTCTCGTTCAGCTCAGGATATTCTTTTGTGTCATTCTATGATTTCCACAGCTGGTCACTTTATCTGGAATTCCTCTCCGAACATCTGAGCTGCAGCCCCTGTGGGCAGCAAACAAATCATCCACTTGCGACTGAGGCAGGAACTGCATGTTCCCAAGAGCTGCATGTCCCCAGGACTGGGAAATCCAACAGCACAGCACCTCCTCAAGGAAATGAAGTCCTATAAGCTAAACATGATTTTTTACTAAATGCAAGCTTGCAACCTTGCGTTGCTCTTCCACTCGGCACGATTTTCTCTGTCAGGGGCAAAACAAGCAGTGATAGGCACTTCATAAAAGAGGGAGAAAAGAGAAAGGAGGAAAGATGAACAAAAAAAGAGACTAAAAGCAGAAGCTTCAGCTGAGCTAAGCACCATAAGCTATGTGCCAAGAAAAATAAAGGTGCAACGAGTGCTTGACCTCTCCGTGGCAGAAAAAGCCAACCCTCTCCTCCACCCCATGCTTTAATATGGATGTGTAAGGAGACAACCTTTTTGTGCTAAAGCTGCCGGGAATTTCAAATCCAGGAAGACTCAGATTCTGTAAAGACACACAGAAGAACCACATTAGAATAACTGATGATGCTTCTGCACAAACAACTGAACTCATCATTGTGGTGGGCTCTGTTCAGAGCTGTAGTGAGGAATGCCTGCCCTCAAGACCTTGAAAATCTATGACAGAACACTGATGGAACAGAGAACACATTCCTTATCCCTGTATTTTAGATGATTGTTTCCTCTTTGCGATCTAAAAAAAGCCCATGCAGATCTCCCAGGTTGATCAGAAGGAAAACCAACACACATTCAGCTGAGAAATATCTGTTCTGTTGACCTGCAGCAATGGATTCCATATAAGCCAGAAACGGCTGAACCAATTTTGCCCATGAATTTTAAGTTCAACATTCAGATAAAAATTCAGTCTGGAAGCATCTGGAAATCTTTAACATAATAATGCTTATTGTCTGGTGCCAAACTTCCCCTCACGTGTACATTGATTTAATATTCTTGATTAGCATCAATCCTGCGAGCTGCAAGTTAGACAATGCATCTGAGAAATATAAATTACCTTTGCTTCACTTTGCTTATGTTTCAATAAACCTTTATTTAGATTTGCAGCCTTCAAGGGAGTAATAGCTATCCAAATCTTCTGGAATTCAGGGGGGGAAAAAAACCCAACCATCAAGATGCCATTTTAAAAATTAAATTGAGATGTTTGCTGTGTTTGCAGTAAGAAATGAAGGGGTGGGAGGGGAAGGGAGGGGCAGGTTGCCTTGGAATGGTCACATTCCCATTAATTCTTAGAGAAGAAAAATGCATTGGCATCAGGGAGATTGAAGGCTTTTCAATATTCAGGGCTGATGTCTCTCCACAGCCCCTTTCCCATTCTAAACTAAGCCTTTTCAGCAGAATGATTTATAATTATTTATAATATATTTATGTATTATTTTACTTTGTAAGTGCTTCCCCTTTGGAGGTGATGGGGATGGAAAGGGGATAATCTCAGAAGTAGGTTTCATTCTTTGTACCTCTTTCTCATAACTCAGCATTCCCTTTAGAGCTTTTAGTCAAACTTTTAATTGACTCGAGCATTGAGCAGGAACTGGCATTCCCAAAGGGGAAGAAACAGGAAAATTATTAGCCTATATGAACCAAAAGGTGAATAGAACTCTTGTAACATTAAATTGCTATTGTAATTCAAGGAGTTACTACAAGGGCTTTTGTTTGTATTTTCTCTCTACTGTCTGTCTGAGGAGGGGCATAGAAGTTTGTATTTTAATATATTGAACAACGAATTTATTAAATGGTTTATGTACACATTGCCATTTTGATAAATATTTTTGCTGGCAAAATGTACATTTACCCTTATACCCACATTAACCTTCCTCAGGCAATGACCTTGTCAAAATTATCCGAAGTAGAAAATTAAGATAAGTTTGAAATTACACACATAACAAAAATCACCACCCAAAATTTTGCAGAAGACCATCAAAAATCTGCAAAGAAAATTAAGAATTTACAGGGCTGTGAATAATAAATGTAAATTATCCAGTAATTTCAGAGGGCAGTATTGAACTTTCTGATGCAAAAGAAAAAAGCAGCTATACTGTCTGGACTTGACAACCCACCAGAAGCAGAGGTATCTTAAAACAGCTGCACCCAGACTTGTCAGTGGCCCCAAATTTGGATTTTGAGCCCTATTTTGTAATTAACTGCTGCTCTCATGTTGAAGCTTGGTCTGTTCAAATCCAAATATCCAGACCTGGAACATCAAGACCTGGCATCTTCACCCAGGTGCCAGGCAATCATCATGTACCAAACATAACACAGCAGCATTTCCAGAGTGATTCTCCAAAAGACAAGATCAGTTTCTATCAACAACAAAGACAATGTTTTATTGAACAAATCTATGTACAGTACAAAAGGTTTTTAAAATGAAACACTACTGTAGATTTATTGCAGTTTGATGGCTCAGTTTTAATTTGTACTCTTATATAAAATGCAAAGTAAAATAATTTAACATTCAACAAGGAAGCACAAATTTCCTTTCTTGCTGAACCTGTAACAGCTTTTACAAATTAAGAGTCCCAAAATGCATACACTGCATTTAATCAGAAAGGTGTTATACAGTACCAAATAAATTAAGAAAATAGTAACACTACCACCCCCTTTGGGTCTTTTGTCCATAGCACTGGTGTTAAACAATAAAAGAAATGAGTACAGCTGAACCTTCCATGTGATATTAAAATCACAAAGTTTAATGTTATAAATTATCCAAACTATACAGTTCATATAATTTTAATGAATATGGCTAAATAACCAAAGTACCAGTGACCTTGCCCCACAGATATGACCAAATGCAACCTACTTTCAGTATTCCTTTTTTTTTTTTTTTGTGCAAGGTGCCTACACCAAGCGGCAGCTTTTTGAAATTAGAAATTCCATGACCTTTCCAGTGAAACATGATGGGGTTTGAGGAGACAGTCTTAAAAGGAAAAATCCAAATCCAACTGGAGGAATGTTATTAAATACAATTATCAGCACTGAATTGCACAGACTTTGATCCAACAAAGTTCCTAAGCTCGTGTATAACTTCAGGCAGCTTTAGGGGAGCTGGAGGCTTACATTACACATGTGCTTCAGGATTTATTGAATCACAGCGATACATCTTCAAGGGTTTCCAATTATATCACACAATCACTAGTGCCTGAGAAAAAAAATCAACCAAAAAATCCCAAATTTCAAGATTTGTAACCAGTTTTCAGCCCTAGAAGTTGCAGGCTTAGTATGGGGTAATATTTAAGATATTAAAGAATCTTTTAAAATCATGGGTAATTATTCCACACACTATCCAAGTATATTTTGCTTCTGATTAAAGTTGTTTAATACTGCAACTACCTGAGAATACCAACAAGTATCAGAGAGTAGCTTAAAGAAAATGCAATGTCTTTTTAAGTGAAAATAATTATTTTAAGATGTTACCACCCACTTGCTACTTTAAGTCAATTTAACAGATTTCTGATAATTGTTCGGTGATACTTATCTTCACCTAAGTAAGAATTCATATTTCCTGTTCTCCAGAGTGTACACACTGAATACATGATAAAAACAAATTGTGGTGTCCCAGAAAAGCATCTTTGAACATAAATGACTTTAATGCGGGTACAAAAAATTATGGTCACAGTTTATGCATGTACACAGATGCATTTATCTACACACTTAAACCAAAGATAATACATGTCTCAACCATGTTTTTAAAGCATCTTCAAACACATGGAGCTCCAGGGAAAAGGCAAAAAAGCACCAAAGATTAAAAGGTACATTAAAAAGATTTTACACAAACATCTTGGTTGTATCTTTGTTGTCTCAGTTTCCAGATTTTCAGAATGGTAAGACTTGAAAATGAAACTTTTTTTCCCCCTCCCCAAATATATTTAAACAATGTCAAGCAAAGAAAGGGGAGCCTGGGAACATTCAACACAATACCTGGGTCCTTAAAAATTAGTTGGTATTTTGAAAGTAAAAAATGTGAAAAGTGCATTTGTCTGATAAGGACCCCTTTACGTTTAAAACTTTTAATGTATTTATACATGTAAATATATATATATCATGTGTATGTATGTATATATAATGAATGATGCATTTAAATCAGGTTTTTTTGCAACTACAAAAAAAATTCTTTGGTGCCTCAAACGTCATACAAGTTTCTGGAAGCGGGATTCATGTAATGCACACATACCTGTGATCATAATTTTGTAACCTTTTATATTAATCCAACTCAAAGTTAAGGCAAAAATCCTCTAGAATTCAAGGGCATGATTTGGAATTTCCATTATTTTTACCTCACAGGAAAGGGAGAGAAAGCAGAATTAATGCAAATATCTGTTCATTTCCACAGAGGGTTATTAACAGAGACATTACTGAGTTTATGTTCCAGAACCACTTCACAGCCAATCTTACAGAGAAACCCTGGGGTTTGCAAGTGTGAGCCATTGCTGCAATGAACAGGGGGTTTCTGCACTCCCTGATTTTTTACTCATTCATATTCACACACCTGTTGAGTTAAGCCCTGCACACCCTGTGATGAACTCTTCCGTGACAGCTGAGCAGGAACAGTTGCCCCTGTGCTGTCCTGCATTTCTGGGATGACTCTAAACACCAGTCTTCACCACTGTGCCTCCCCTGTCTACAATCCCATTACAATTTTCATAGAACAGGATCCCAAATAAAAAAAAAATACTATCTGGCAAGACAGTGTAAGATAAATTAGAGGATAAATTAGAACAGTAATTGGACAATGTGCATGTTTGCCACACCCTCAGCCTTAGGGTAGGAAGACCAAAAATATCAATGGCATCTTTTTGGTTTCAAAAACTTCTGAATTAGTTTTCCATATACAGTTGAAGGACTCCTATTTCCTGTCTTCACATTCTGATTGTTTCTATAAACAGTGAATTGTGAATAAAGTGCTTAATATTAAAGTAACTCCTTCACCAGCCTGTGGGAAAGGCTCCCCTTTCAAGGGATGCTACTAAATAGGGTTGCAATGTATGTTCAGGATTGAGAGGATCCCTGTTTTCTCCTTTCTAGACAGTGAATAAGTAGTGACAATAT
The DNA here is from genome assembly GCA_013400955.1 of Drymodes brunneopygia. Classification (NCBI taxonomy): domain Eukaryota; kingdom Metazoa; phylum Chordata; class Aves; order Passeriformes; family Petroicidae; genus Drymodes; species Drymodes brunneopygia. The sequence goes on along the minus strand of VZTZ01024439.1, from coordinate 27,261 downwards.
TGAGTTGTGGCCCACCACCATTAACCAACATCACAGATGTGAAACAGGCTCTTCCTGAGCTTTCTGTTCAGCCGAAAACTGCTCTGCTTTTGTTTGCCTTCTCAAGTTCTTGTCAGTCCTACCAACAGCTGAGGGACCTCTGTACTTGCAGTGTATGAGTTTTAACTCTGCTCTGTAACGCAAGCTTAACCCCTCAACGTTCTGGATTTGTTTCCATCAGCTGCTATTAATATCCACACAATCTATCACTTGTGCTGGTCTTCCCACACCTACAGCAGATGTTTCACAGGACACTTTTACCTCAGCCTTGCAAAGAGCTTCTCTGGCATGCATCTGATTTCCACTGTGTGCAAGTCTCACACAGTATCACATCAACTCACTTTTTCCTGCTTGTTCTGTATTTCAAATTTTTGGCTATTCCAGCATCCCACCTATCTCACGATTTCTTTCCACATTCCTCTTTGGATTCTGAGTAGAAGTTTATGAAATGAGCTCCATGCTTTTGAGCAGATAATGGACTCACACACTCAAACTTTGAAATAATGCTGATGCACGATTTCTTTATGCATTTATCCACAGGGTAAGAATGTAACACCTCCTTGAATGATTCCTTCCCAGCTGTGGGCACACGTTACCCTTTAACCACACCAACTAAAGCAGCTTTCACAACTGGCTGGTTGCATTTCCACAAGGCACACCTCTGCTTCCTCTGCCTGCTCACCTCTATGCCTTATTGTCCTTCAACTTTCACGCTAGAAAAGCTGTGCCATTAAGCTTCAATCATACATTTGGAATGAACATGGCTTTTTTGGATAACTGGTACTGTGGGGGTTTTGTAGCAACTTCTCTGGACTCAAGACCTGCAGAGCTCCTATTACTCCTCTGTGAGTTTTGTCTAGAAAATGTGCTTTGTCTTTATCAAGGTCATGTTTTTCTATAGGAATTTGAGACTGCTTCATGATTAAGGCCAACTGGGAAACAAACTGATGCTTCTTCATGTAGTGTTTCCTCACACCACTCCTCATCTGATACTTTTCTCCATGACATTGAATCAGGCACCTGCAAAAGAGAAAAGATCAGAATGTAAATCATGCCTTAATCTAGAACCCTGCTTATGTTTTTCACCATATTTAGTTTCAAACATGCAAGAAAAGAGAGATTGATTGAATTACTCCGTTCTGTTTTATCAGAAGTGTTTTCCATTAGTTTGCCTACAAATTCTCACCACCTCTTTCTTATTCTGCACAGCATGTCCACTTTCAACTTCCAATTTAGCAGAGTACTGTGATTTAATTAGTGTCTGTCTTATCTATTCCTGTTTTCAAAGACCATTTCCTGATTGTTATTTCCTGCCAAAGAAACCAACACAGGAGGACTGCAGGACTTACTTTCATCATCTGAATCGAATCCAAAGAGCGTCTGACACTTCTTTTGTGCAAGGTGAGCCTCAAGTGCTTCTGAATTACAGTAGATGGTCAAGCAGTTGCCACATCTAAATCTTTCTGTTGATTTGCTACAAATTTTGTCTTGTTCAGAATAAGCATCTACTTCATCAGCCAAAATTTTTCTCCGTTTTGGCATGCTAATGTAACGTTCATCAAGGTAACTTGGAGGCAATGGTCTGACGTAGGGTTTTGTTAAGATCACACCATATGAAGTAGTCTCTGTTGTCTGATTTGGTTTAGAAGGTACTTGTGAGGCAGCAGGAGCATTATTTTGTGGTACATCATGACAATTCTGTAAAACTGGTAACACTGACCCATTTTCTGTCCTTGTTTCATCTGCTACTCTGTCCAAAGGTATCTGGGGTGCCTTGGATGATGTCTGATCTGGGTCACTGTGCCCATTGACCAGTTGGTCACTAACAACATTACAGTTTTCAGGATTTGGCTGTAACACAGGTGTCTTTTGGTCTATCAAACTTAAAACTGGAGCACTACCCTCAGATGAACTCTCATTTCCATTGTGAATTACATTATTTGCTTTCTTCTCCACACTTTGAATATATGTCTTTGGTTCTGCAGAATCCTTCCTTGCCTTCCAGGTTGGAATTGGTAAATCTACAGTTTCTTTTTCGTTAATGGATTCATCATCATCTTGGTAACTACAAAGTTCTGAAGGATCATCTGAAGAATCTTTTTCACTTGCATCTTCTGAACATTCCGGGGTTTTATTTAAATAATGCTGAGCCTCGTGTTCATACAGCAAAGGGAGCTCCTCAAACAGCTCACAGCAGTCTGAGAAATTGCACTGAGCTTTAAACACACCGTGACTTTTCGTATGTTCTGCAAGCTCAGTTGACAGCTTAAATCTCTGATTACAATTAAAGTGTAAACAAAAGTAAACATTTGGATACACGTGTCTCTTCAGGTGGTCTATAAAATGTTGGGAATCAGCGAATTTCCTCTGGCAAAAGCGGCATTTTCCTTTATTCCATTTCATTATGTGCTGCTGCACCTTCAGATCAGTTGGATGAGTTTTTCTGGCATGTTTATTGAGGAATCTTATTTTTTTAAACACTCTAGCACAACCATTAGCAGGGCACTTAAAGGTTCCTTCTTCATCCAAAGCATCAACGTCTTTTTGAGGGCAAAACACTCCATTCACTTTATGGAGAATGGGTGACTCTTTACTGGAGCTCTCATCATCCTCAGGCAAACTCTCTGTACTTAAAGCATCAGGAACATTATTAAAACAGCTGTCACTACTGCTTTCTGTAGCATCATCCTGGTCACTTAGATGGTTTTCCACTGCATCAAAAACCTGTTCTGCATTCTCAGCCTCCTCTTGGACCTGGTCAGAACTTGGAGCTACTGTAGCCTCTGGTTCAGTGTCTTTGGAACCCTCAGAATTCCCATTTTCAAGAGACACAGAAACACCAGAACATTGCACTACACGAAGAACAGGAGGCTCCGGACCAGCCTCAAGAGCTACAGCAAGATGCTGCCTTTCTATCTTCCTGACATGATTCCTTAAGTGCTTCAGCATGAGTCCTTTCTGCCTGAACTTCCTGGTGCAAAGCACACAGGAGAAGCTGCCCTTTTTTTGGTGAGCTTGTGCGTGTTTCACTATGTGATCCCCAAGGAACTCCTTGTTGCAGATCACACAGCGGTGCCTTGGTTCAGTCTGATCCAACGCTTTGGATGCCTCAAGAGCTTGGTGGTTCTTTTTGGCATTCCCTTTGGAGCGGGCTCCAGAGCAGCTCCCAGGCTCGAGCTCCCCATTGCTGACATCTGTCAAACAGCCACGTTCCTCACCCAGAGCCCTGAACTCTGCTGTTTTCTCTGTGCTTGCAGGAGAGTTTTCCAGTGTACTTTCACTCAAGCCATCCAAGGCTTTATCCCCTAACAACGCCAAACAGTTTTGCTTGATCATCAAGAAATTCCAGAACTCGGGATCGAAAAACAACCCTTTCTTCAGGATGGGCAGCAGCTCAAACCTCACGCGGTTCTGAACAGAACTAGTGCACTCATTGTATTCTTCATCTGCACATTTATACAAGTGTTCAACAGTGTAGTACGAGTCCAAGGTGCGCTCCAGGAAAAAGATGGAGAGAGCACAGATTCTGAGGATCTCCAGGTCATTTGGCAGAAAGTGAGCGATTGCTTTATAAATAAGACTTTTCATGGTGGGATCTTCACGGAGGTCCAGCTGCAGGGCACATCCACAGATCTCAACGCAGATCTGAAGGCCATCTTCACCAACCTGCAGGAAAAGAGATTACAGGGTACATAAACAATTCCCAAATATCCCACGTATTTATATTCATCTATTGCAAAATAAAAGTTCAGAAAGCATCCTGCTACTAAGCTTCACCCAAGGGCATGAACATTTTTAAATATTTCTCAAACAAGGCTGTAAAAAAGGATACAAAAATGGTTTGCACTGGAAACTGTACAGCTACTGTCAGCAAAGCTTCAGCTCTGCCCCATGCAGTTCTATGGTTAAAGACAATTATTTGGGGATATAAACCAAGACTGCAAGAGCTCATATCTGATCTATGAGTATCTTCCATCTGGTTCTTCATCGCCCAGGCTGTTTCACACTATAATTGTACAGTTCCTCTATATTTTGGCCCCATTCTAACTTTTTTAGCTTGAATTACATAAAAACTGTGGTAATATTGCTCACAGTTTTGAACAACCACCAGGGGAACCATAACAACCTATGGCCAAGAATTCTAAAAGATTTCATTTTTTGAAATTGATGACCCATCCTTCCAATGAGCAGAATTCTTACTCCATACTTCAATTTGGGGGTCCTGTCATGAACATGGAATTCAGAGCGAAGATCAGAAATACACTGCACAACAGGCAGCAGAATAAAGTCAAAAGAGGTACAGAAAATTTAGAAATTAATACCTCCTCTATTTAAAAGTGTTTTAACAAATACAGACAATGCTCCATAAGTACAGGGGTTATTAAAAAAAGAAGACTATTCAGATACAAAGAGAATTATTAATATCACCACAAGCATTTCAGAATACATACGCTTGAACAGCAGAAAATTATTGCATTTACATCTGACAAAATAATTTAGAATTCATTTAGGGCATAAGATATGGAGCACTGTTAATTCAGGTCAATGATAAATAACATTTGTTGGGAAACAACTCACAGGCCTGTGTGCAAAGCATTGCATGTGACATCTTTTGCAGATCTGCGATCTGAAGCATGAAACACAGCACAATTTTCTGAAGCAAAAAAATGTCTTCTCCTGTATTATTCTGCCTTTGCCTTTATGTTATATTAAGCATTTTTTCCAGATTTGATTAGAACTGGTAAAAGGATTCAGAATTTAACAAGGATGAAGGATGTGCACAATTACACAAGGTCTATTTCCTTAAGAGGTCAGGCTGAAAAAAAACTCCAACAAATAAACCATTCACATTTATTACATGGACTTATTCCTCAAAATTGCGGCAGAAACAGAACAACCCAGAATTCAGTACAAAAAATTAAGAATCTTAAAACCACACGAACAATCGTAATATTGAAGCCCATTTTGGAACCTGACAAATTTTTTAATATAATACTATGTCCTTCCCTACCCCGTCTTCTTTAACTTTCCAAAAGAAGTGGTCATTACACAATATAAACATCACTTCTCTTTATTTAACTTTTTACCAAAAGAATGGTGGATGAGGTAAAAACAAACAGAACTTACTTCATCTTTAATGACTTTCATGAAAGGGAAAATTACTCTGACATTTGTAGCAATCCTTAGGAGCTGGTAGCACTGGTCCACAAATACTTGTTTTGATGGGTTAGATTTGAGCTGCAGTTTACTCCAAATGAAGATCAGGTCCCTATTAGGTAGAGAATAAAATATTCCAATTAGATTGAGTTTTAGAACTCTATCACAAAGTACAATGCAGTCCTAAATAATATTATTTGCATATTCTGTGACTAAAATCATATTTGAGGGTGTAATACTGATCTAGTTAACACTACCAGTGCATACAACGTGCACAACGGAAAATGCAACTTAATTACTTTGTTAAAGCATTCAGGGTATCCCTTATCACCAGCTAATTAAATATTCAACAAAACATTCATGTATTCAGCTTAGTTTCAGGGAAGTGCACAATAAAATCAGATGGAACAGCACCTAGCCCTCAACACCACAGGCAATAAACATCTGTGTGCTCTTGGCATTAAGTTACTTCCAGTAAAAGGATGAAGAGAAGGTTTTGAATGTGGAAAATGGAAGCAGCATAGGAAGCTTCTGATGTGGCAGGAAATAGTGATGTTCTCCAGTTACTACAGCACGATTTTCTGCCTCGAGCAGTTACACCACAGTTTCAGGCTCTACAGCTATCCTACATCTCCATGAACTGCAGTCAAACACATTTCTGCCTGAGACAAGGAAATACAAGAACAGATCAGTGCTAAACTCTGCACAAGTGATGTGTGAGCCTATACACTAGAGCTAATTGAAGTTTGCAGCATAGAAGTTCTGTGCACTTTAATTCAGAGACTCATGAAGACAACTGGGCTAACTTTTAGTCATACACAGATTTGGCAGCACAAAGATCTCACACGGGTAGCTCCAGTCAGGACTCAGGAAAAATCCCACCACAACTTTACAATGAAAGCAGGAGCCACAGACTTTCATTTTCTGAAGGAAGACACTTCTTAATTCCAGCAGTCTCCTCCCTCAGAAAACAAACCTCCTTACTGACAAAATATTTGGCTGATTTCCAGAGTCAGACAAACCCTCTGAGATTAAGCATCTCTTAGTGAGCTCAGAGCCTGAATGAAGGGAAGTGACAGAACTGCCTATGACAAAACCAACTCCACTGTTAAATTCAGGACAGCTCTAAGATTCTGCTTGACATTGAGACCTCAATTGTTTTCTTTCATTCAAGAACTCAACAGAACTTAAGTTGAAAGAAAGATCAAGCTTATGGGAAACTGAAAAAACCATAAGCAGCTCTACACACAGAAAAATTAGTCTTACTGGTTTTCTAAAGATACAACCTGTTCATCTCTGCCCTTCCCAGGCTGGAAATCTGAATTCTACATACTCGCGAACTTCATGGACAAGTTTGAAATTACTGTCTCCATGCACTAAATCATTCATAAAAACTCAGTAGAAGTCTCAACCTGAAGTGCAGAAGTAAGAACTGAGTATTTTTGCTGTTATATATTACAATTCAATAATCCATCTTACTCTTTGCTTTGCCTCATACCATTCCAGAGCAAGCCACTTCAATACTAATCCCAGAGAACATGAGAAAAGTCAAATTATTCTTCTGAGAGGATCAGTGATTAAAGGGGCTTGCTGAGTGTTCAGACAAGTGCTAGGCAGGCACAAGGAAAGAGATTAGAAAGGAATGCAGAAAACTGGAAGTAGAAGGAAGAGCTCCACGGGTGAAGAACAAGGTGTTATCCACCATTTGCCTAGACCCTGATGTGAAACAGTATTTTAGTCTTTTAGTTTTATTTTTCTATGCTGATATGGTGGCTTTTTCTCCCATTTCTGACTTCGTTGGGACAATTTAAATTGTTATTGGGTGATCACAGAACTCAGCATCTCTTTACCAGAGGCAATGACAGCATTCCAGTCTCTTAACTACCTACAGAATACCAAAACCACCGTGTGCCTCCATCAGCAACATAAGATGTTAAACCTGGTTAAACCTGCCCTAACTTAGCTGGATCTAAACCTCTTGCTGCTCTTAGTTAGTAGGTTTAGCTTTCCTTGAGCATTGGGAATACCCTTTGCCAAAAGACTGATCAAAGTGGTAAAAATTCCTTGATTTTCTGAATTTACTGCATAGGAATCACCTGAAAACAGGCAAAACAGCTTTTAAAAATCATCTGGCACAGAAGGAAGGCATTTATGCCTGCTGCAGCAAAATACTGTGTGTCTTCCTGAAGAGACAACACTTTGATACAAAGTATTATGAATTGATTTCTTACCAATACTTTGCACAAAAATATTTTTAGTATGATCAAGCACAGCTTGCTTGATGATTTCATTTCAGAAAAATAAATCTGTTCATCTGAATCTAGAATTTATTCTCAACATCAGTGAAAATAAGAGTTCTGTGACCAAGCTGCTTGAAGTTCATCTTCCTCCTAATGGTTTTAGCTTAAAGATTTCACATAGATTACAGCAAATATCTGCTATTTACAGCTTTCTAATCTATTTTGTTATCTTATCTTTGCTAGTAGTGTTAGCTGCTAGATCTCTGTTAAATCTGCAAGGCCCTCAGTTCCAGACAAGGTGAGATGATTTATGCTGTGTTGGAGACATTAAAACCTTCCCTGGGGAGAAATACACTCTATGGGTTAATTTAACCTGGCTCCTACTTCTTCAAAAAATTGGATTACACTATAGCCATGCCTTCACAAACTCTGCTGCAGTTTCCATGATCTATTAAGTATTACACAGAGTTCTTGTGGGGAACACAAGTGTTAAGGCTCAGCATCTGTAAAGAATGAAACATCTGTTTGAGCTGCACAGACATGACTGCTCTGAACTCTCTCTTCCAAAGATCCTCAAGTTCTGTATTCTGAATAGATTAAAATACTGAGAGATGCCAAGATTATTTCCCTGAAAATGAGGTATCCAAGAGTACTTAAGCCTCTTCTGGAATTTCATCTTTGACATCTGCTTTGCCAGAATAAAAAAAAGATACTTCTTGCTTTGAACAGCAATTTCAAAAACGGGTGATGCAAAACTCAATGATCAGCTGGGTAAGAGCAAGGTCAACATGTTACTACAGCAAAAGAAATTTTAATTACAATACTAAAAATGCATTTCTTCAAGGACTGAATCCCCCAAACAGGAAGCATTAATCCATGGAGGTTCCACCTGTAATTTCCTAGTAAGAGGTAGGGAGATGCAGCTTTTGGGAAGGAATCAGCAAAGATGGATTCAGTTCCCACTGGGCTCACATAAACTCTACCTTTTTGGTTGAACTTCATCTTTTCCTGGACAGACTGAATAAAAAATGCCAGTAGCTATTGCCAATACGTTGTACCAAAAAATGGATGTCATTATCATAATCCCAATGGTTTTGATTGAGCAATTACTCATCCAACAGCCCAACAGTTAAGGAAAAAGGTTAATAACAAACCAAACATTACCGTATCTAACCTTCATTAGTTTCTCAAGACAACAAAGCTTTTTGATTTCCTGGAATCTGGGAATATAGAAATCCAAGGTAGCTTCTGAACTCCATATTAAAATTAGTTAGATTAATAATTTCATCTCTGTCAAATCCTTGCTAAGATATTTTGCTTTGACTACACAATCAAACAAATAAAGCGTATTTTATCAAGGAATGCAGATGTTCCTTTAGGTATAGAAATAATACAGGCTCAGCAGAAGGATTATAGTCCTTCTTTCTGTCCTCAGAATGATTAAACTTGTTGACAACTCTCTAGAAAACACTTCTTAGCCCTAAAAAGAAGTCCAGTATCAAGATGATTGAATGTGTGTGAAGACATCTTCAATATTTTCTACAGGACCCCATCTAGGTGACAGCTCTGTTCATGACATCCAGGTTTCCATAATTAACAGCACATTTCCAGAACCATACATTCTCTTTTTAGGCACATTGGTGATGCACTACAGTTACAGAGCAAAATATCTACATGGCTAAAGTCTACAGACTGCATTTTGCCAATAATAAATGCTGCATTTCTAGGGAAGGTGTGTAAAGGGTCACTTTTCTGTTGCTTTGAAACAGTAAATAAGAGTTATGAACTATTAGGCTACCCTGTATATGAGTGTGGCACAACAGAAGCACCAGGAACATTTAAAAATCATTTCTATCTGGTATTTTCAAGTTAGGTGAGTTTCATCTTGGCAATCAGCATGTATTTTCTGCTCAGCTGCTTCCCCAGAAATAAAGTATTTACCATATACAATACATGTCCCCATTTTGGAGCTGTGGGACTAGGAAGGATTCACAAAGCTGTAAGGCTAAGGTAGTCTTCCCTTCTTTTTCAGTGTTGCAGATGATCTCAATTCCACTCTTGCAATCAGTCCTCAACAAGTGCTATACAATTAAAATAAAATCGATTTAGATCAATTTGCTGACATGAAATCAAAACCTATCAGACCTTGCTCTACTAAAAACTTCAGGAATTGCTATTAACAAGCATATCTTTGCAATGGCTTTTGTGTACATCTGTAAATAAAGATTTTGGAGGTATTTAGAGCTCTTTCATATTTCTTAGAGTTATGACCATCAGGATAACTGTCTGAGAAATGAAAATACTACACAAAAGCACTTTTTTGCTTGTTCTTGCCACTTTTTGGTGGCTTGATCTTAAAACAAGGTTAAGAAAAGTACTTGTTTAGTAAGTGCTATCAGTGGTAAAACAGGGCCACATTGAGCTCAAGTGTCGTATTTCATATTGGGGCATCATTAAAAAACTTCAACAAAACTATAAAACGTATGATTAACATCCATTAGGCTCAAGTGCTTTTACTAAAATAGTCAACAGTAAAATAATCAATACACTGAAGTTACTAAATATTTAGGGGATATATCTACAAGAACACTTGACCAAAAAATTGCATTTAGAGCAACAAGATTTGCAGGCACTTCACATTTAACTTTTCCAAGATTAAGTGAGCACTAAGTCAAGCAACCTCCGTATGGCTGCTTGATTTTATGACATTTGGTTCCACAAAATCAGAGTTGCACACACTCCTCTTGACAACTTGTACACAGCAAGTATAAAGCACCACTTCATTTTAAAAAAGAAATGTATACTGACAAACAATACCTCCTGGAATAGCTGATCTTCTAATGGTGACATATAAAGACAGGTGAAAAGAGCTTGATGGAAATACAGATCTTTACTGATATCTGGATGATTTATGCAAGATTTGATAAGAGCCATTGCCTCAGGGATGCGTTCACAGGCAATAAGGTATCTGGCACGGAGTTCAAAGAACAGTGGATTTTCAGAGCTTAAGTATTTGTTAACTGCACAGAAAAGAAAGATTTAAAGGCAATTAGAATATGAAGTCCAAACAACAAATATATCGAAATGTAATGTTGTTTTTAGTAACAAATAATATTAAAAATTAAAGGCTCTGCTTAAAAAAAAAAAAAAAAAAAAATCGATCAATTATTCAATTAAATACCATAAAAAAATCTGTCCTTCTGCTTGGAAACAGAAATTGTTATTTTTCGTAAACCAGTAATCTAATTCAGTATTTTGTTTCTAACAAGTTAACACAAGGTGCTGCAATGAATTAGTAAAATTTATATTATATAGAAGCAGATGTGAACACTTTAGAGAAAGAGAATTCCCTCCTTTCTCAGCAGTGGAATCTGTGTGACTGTCAGAAGTATAGGATTGACATCACCTCCAAAGCTATAATTATAATTATTTTGAAAAAACCTCAAGATACTCATTATCCATTAAAATATGAGACCTCAAAGTGGTGAAAAAAGTGAACTACAATTCACATGCTGTTGCCTTAAGAAGCTTTGAATACCTTGATTTTGCTTGCTTGGGAAACATCTCTTTTCTTCCTCTGAAAGGGCTACTGGGCACAATTCCTATCTAAATACCTTTAAATTCTGGCTCCTAATTTCTGGAAATCTGTTTTTCAGCTTTAAGAGATAATCTTAACACTAATATTTGAATGAAATAATTTCAAGTGAGATATTGAAAATACTCAACATCAAAGTAATTGGAAATTCAGAAATACCTAGAAGACAAGCTTTGTATCTCTATTATAAACCATCATACAGATTGTAGTATCTCCTTGGATTAAAAGTTCACTCAAGGCTACAACTGCAGTACTTCAGTTTTTCATGTTTCAATGAAAGAAAGAAAGAAAGAGATTGTCAATTTAAAGTCAGTGAAGGCTGAAAGATTCCTTCCCTTAGAAGGAATCTGTATTAATTACAAGCAACTTATAATGAAACTTAAGGAATAGTTACTAAAAAATACAATCTGAACAAAGAATTTTTTCCCCCAAAATGAAGAGATTATTTGTACAACAAGCTTTCAGTGAAAATCTTTTTTTAGGATGACTGCTTTGAAAACCCAGGATTTCTCTAGCATCTTTATTTTTATGCAAGCTAGCAGTGTTCCATGCTAATGAACACTTAAGAAGCATTATTCAAGGTGTCAATTTGATTTGTTAACAGATGCACTATAAGAAAAAAAAATCTCATTCCCACTATTCATTAGCATTTTTGAGAACAAACTCAGAAAATAAGAGGACTAAAAGGGAAGTCAGTGCCTAATGGTGGTGATGAACTGCAAGAAATAGTGATTTTATAGAAAAGTCCCTACAGCCAAGTGAAGGCCTCTCGTTTTCTGAATTGTCACCCTTAGGATGATAAACCACATCCTCTGTTTTGTATGCAAACATTACTCAACAGATTATTGAAAAATTAGGCTGGAAATATTCTGCTTTGCGCTAAGTGCTAATGGTAAGGAAATGCTGCCCATCTAACAAATAGCTGTAACTTCCTTTTTCCTTAAAAAGAGGGGAAAAAAGCTGCAGTTCCACAGCACAGCTCACCCTGTTCTACCATTCCCACCTGGTGTGGGGAACTCTCAGGTCCCTTCTGCTCCATAAACGAGACTCTGCCTCCTGCCAGCCTCCTCTCCCAGGGAAGGACATCTCCACACCCCACTGGCACTGCCAGCAGGAGCTCCCAAGGATGGGGGTTCCTACAGCCTCCTCTGTTCTCAGAGTTCCAGTGATGCTGCTGGCAGGGCAGTGCTCCCTCCCTGTCCTGGAATGTGCTATTTTCCCAGGGCAGCACATAGGGCTCTTCTAACCCCCCAAGCTGAAGAAAACTGCCAGCTACAGTAGCATTCGGCCAAGCCTGTGATAGATACACTAAGAAACAACATTTATTCTTATGCAGGCAGTGGTGCTTTGCTTTAGGGCAAACAGACATCAGCCACCACCTCAGAAACTCATTAACTGCTCCATCTGACTGCAGCTCTGTACTGTTCTTTTCTAGACACTCACCTTATTCTCCCTAGTCCATTACAAGTTGATTGTTCCTATGTTTCAACTCCATTATTTTTCTTTCTCAATGACTGCCTTTGTTTCCCCAGCCATCTCCAAACAGAATGGGACATCTCAAAGTTTACTGCAACTCATGTAAAGACAGACACAGGGAGGTTTGTCTTGGCCTAAGCTTCTCCATGGAGTTAATGAATCCAGGACAGGATTATGTAGTTCACACAAACTGATTTTTGCAAGGAATGGTTGGTGATTCAGCAATAACAGGCAGTTTTCCTATTTAAAATAACCCCTGAGGGAGCTGCATGGCCGAGTTTCAAAATACACACCAAACCCTGGTAGCAGCACAGGATGTTTGCTTTGTGTAAGACTTTGCAAGAATCAAATTTTAGAGGAAGTGAGAGGAAGAAAGAACGAGCTTCCAAAATATAATTATCAAAAAAAAAAAAAGTTTGTCAGCACAGATGAGACGTGTCAAGGGTGTGTGTGGTGATATCAGAAGATAAAAGGAGAGAAAAATCTCTCAGCAGAGGGAAAGGAGATGCAGACTGAAACAAAAGGGAACAAAGTGCTCATCTAGTGACAACAGGTCTCATTCCTGCTCTGCCAGGTTAAAAACACACACCCTCAAACTGTTACCCATCATAGAGCAGCTTCATGATGATCAAGAGTCATTACAGCAAAGGACTAAACTGATTCTTTGCTGGAGAGATGGAGATCGAGACCTAATTCCACATCATAATCACCAAAATCATGCCATGCAGTACAAAACAAGGTTCATCTTGGCTCTCATTTTATTTCTGTAGGTATTTGACCAGAATTTTATGAGCTAATTAAAATTATGGGTAAATCTGTTGCTCAAGCAGTTGCTTCACAAAAGAGACAGAATAAAGACATAATGATGCTAATTAGTTATCAAAATCCTTGTCCTGGTTAAGGAGGCAGCTCACTGATTGTCCTGTCACTGATTTTCCTCTCTCTCCAGAACGAACACATTGTCACAAACACAGTGATGAGCTTGTATCTCTACACCATAATAACTAGAGAAGAACTGGCATTTGCCATCATTATCAAATTAAAACAACTTTTAAAAGCTCCCCTGTGAACACCACTGGTCAATATGTTGCTTAAGATGTTAGTAAAGGCTTTACTGTAGCTTGGGTATTTTTCCTCTTAGGAACTTTCATTAACATTCCAGTGATTTTGTTCCCATGCACTGCACCTTTCCCAGCTCCAGGAATTACATATCCACAAACAGAAAGCAGCTGTCACATGTAGCCATGGGCATCATTGGAAACAGAACCAACAAAAGCCACAAGAGCCAGTATTTACAACTGAAGAGAAAAATTAAATGAGTCAGAGTGCTAGGAGACAAATGCACATCAGAGCCTCTCCAATCATGTTCTTTCAGCAGTCTAACTGAAGTCAGGTTGGTCTCATGCTCTAAGTGCAATTAGATTTGGTAAATCCACCCTATGAATTTCATGAACTAGTCAGTAGCTGCCTGTGTCTGACCAATCTGATCTCTACATTATAAAAGCAGACTTCAATTAGCAAAGAAATTCAGCTTTCTTTCAAACAAAAAAAGAGTCCAGACCATTTTAATACAGAAAAAGAGTTAAAACTCTGTGCAATGCCAGCTAGCAACACCTGACCCCATATATTAAAAAAAAGCATATCTGAACACATTTTTCAGTACTCTAGAAAACTACTGTGATAAATGAAGTACCTAATTCCTGTGACACAGGCTTTGCTTTAAGAATTGCTTGTAATACTGGATCCTCCCATGGTCCACCATCCCGAATGATTCGAGTCACTAGTTCTAGGTTCAGATTCCTGTATTTATTTAGAAGGTTCTGACATTCCTACGAGAAAAAGAAAAACAATTAGAAAGAAAAAGATGTTGTCTAAAAATAGTTAGGCTCTCCAAAAGATACAAACCAAGAAAATCCATGCATGGCTGACTTTTCCCCACTCAGTAATTTGAGCTACAAAGTCTTTCACTGACCATACAGAAAGCCCTAAAGCAACAACTGATTTTATCTAAAAACAGCAATACAGAACTGTTGAAGGCCAGATTCATGACTTCCACAGCCCTCAGAAAGAGCCTTCCATTTGTATAACAATGCAAAAACAACTTTCCTTGGATTGGAGATATTACTGGCACACACTGAGACAAGTTTTCAACTCATGGCAGCCTGCACAGATTTAGACATGTTGAGCTGGATTTGTGATTTCTGAGGGAAAAACTGAATTAAGCCATGAGTCACCAGCCCTCAAGCAACCATTTTGCACCAGATTTCTACATAACAGGAATTATATTTGCCAGTAATATCATGGAATGCTTTAGCCAGCCATGATTTTCACATGTCAAGTTCCCTCTCATCCCAACAGCTTGGTGTTGGCTGTAAAAGTGTCAACAACACCATTAATAATCAGAAAATTTTAGTAGTGAGAAAGTTATCTAATACTGAAACAAAATAATGCAGCAGAAGAATGGCTTCCATCCACATACAATTACCTGCTTTTCACTGCAGTTTGATTGCACAACTGATGCAGGAACAGTGCTGGCACATTAATTTATTAGAGGCAGTAATAAACAGGTATCAACATAAAAATAACAAAGGAAGAGATATTTCTCAAACTGCAATTCCATAAGCAGAATTAATAGAGACACAACCTTGCTTTTCATCCTTTTACTCCCCTACAAAGTTTCCTCTCATGGTGGTACAACCCTAAAAATCAGTTCAGTGTAAAAAAAATCCAAACAAACCAAACCCCACATTTATCTGGCGAAACAAGTTTTTAATCCAGGGTCATTGATCTCATGCAGTTGTACACAGCCATACAAAACTCTGTCCCAATCTACCCAAGAACAGAACAATTTAAATTATCCATGTTTATACTGATTTGAAGACTTCATTGAGATGAAGTTTAAAATGAACTTTAAAGTTTAAATTGAGATGCTGTTTAAAACCAGACGAGAAACATGAGATTTCATGCCATGAACTTAATGATATTAAGCTCTAAATAGACATAAACAAGCAGAGTTTCTTTCATTATAATGGCAAGTTTCCTCCAGGTCATATATTCACAAAAACTCTCTTTACATTTATTAAAGTAATATTAAAAGTTTATATGAAAGTAGGCAACCCTACCTGGATTGAACCTAAAATATCTTTCAAAGGATCTTCATAGAACTCATCCTTTCCAAAGAAGAGCAGCAATTCAAAAAAGCTCCTAAAAAACAGAAGTAGTGACAAGTCAAACTAAAAACATTGATTCAAAAAAATGAAACTACTCTACGTCTCTTACTTTTCACAGTACTCAAACCAAAATTAGGAATTTTGTAAATTCTAGACCTGTGGCCATGTGGAGTCACTCAAAGGTTTTTGGTGGCCAACAATTCATGTTTTCAAGCACTTTCTACCACCACATTTTATTTCATTTCAGCCTGTCTTGCTGTAACTGAAGTCTCTCCATGAAGATGTTGGTTTAAAGGTATTAATTATTTTGTTGAAGATTATTTGGAAAGGGATAGCTTTTGTGCAAATACACAAACAAAACTACGCTCATCTTCTGTGTGGCATTCAATTCATATAACTTGAATTTTACCACCACCAAGTTTTAAGCAGATCAGATCCATGTCAAGCAAGATGAATTCACAAGTGTTACCCCAAAGAGAGGTGGCAGAAATGGGTCAAGAAAGAACTGATACTTCCAACAGCTGCTTAGATTCAAACTGATTTGTGGCCTCTATGATTTTTATCATCTTAAAATACTGCTCCAGCGTTTTATTTCTTTTAAATCCTGTTACAGAATCAGAGAGGTTGGTAAAAAGCAGCTTTCCAGATCTCCTTTCAATTCAGGTTTTCGTTTATAAAAGCCTCCTTCCAGATAATGCAGTTGAGTCAATTCAATCAAAAACTTGGCAGTGGGAGCTCATGGATCTGCAGCACAACTGTTACTGTTCTGCCTGAAGATTCTGAGAAATTTCATTTCTACTTGGAAAAAGCACTGCACTAATGAGCTGCAATCGCTGATTGAGAAAGTCGTGAGCAGCAGACAAGAACTGAGCAGCTCTTAGAGGGACAGGCAGGACTTCACAAAATATTGTGCAAATTAAAGGCAGTTTTTCTTCTCCGTAGTATTTTCAGGAATACCATGCATTAAAAAAGTCTAAATACTCACAGACAAAATAAAGTTTTCTATAGGAATAATGGAGAAGTACCATAAAATTAGATTTCCAATAGATTACGCTGAAGTAGTTTTTTTTTTTCCCCAACCAGTGATTAACTACACCAAAAACAGGCCTAGAGAAGATACAAATTCATTATGTTCAGTGACAGAATTTGTCTCAAGGTTAGGTCTTTGAATTTCAACTCAAATACGCAATGGAAAAAACAATCCCTTCCCATAAGTACTTGGTTCTGAAAAAACATGATCTCATTTCATGTTAAACAAAATTTTGCAGTATACTTGACTCTCAGGAAAGGTCAGCCATGAGTCATGTCATGATCTGGCAAGTAACCAAACTAGAACTTAAATAATAAAACAAAACTAGTTAGAGCAAAATGATGCATGCTTGCATTTAAATTTGTTTTGACTGATTTAAAAAGAGGAGGATCTTACAAAAAAAAAATCTGGAAATCAGTAGCGAACAAGTGTAAACTATGATTTTCTGCCTTATCAATGGACTTGCTCACAGTCTAATACAGGAAGCCATCAAAATATTTTTATTTCCTCATCAGCAGTCTCCAGTTAAAACTACAACAGTCAGTTCCAGCTTTGTTTATCTCAAAACTGTCTGCAGCACTGCATATCCACATTTATATCCATCTAGGTTGATCACATCACTGCTTTGGAATCAGAAGATTGCCTAAAAACACCAGTGGGGCACCATTATTAAACCCCCTGATATTAAGACAGATGCTGCATCATTTGGTATGAATAGCAAAGATATTAAGTATAGAAAATAAACCAGTTTTTCCTGTTAACAATTTATTGTCTGGTTACCAAGGAAATCTTACTCAAGATGACAATGCATTCAGGCAGAGTTTTGCTCTCCAAGAACTAAGACCTAATATACACTGAATTTTCAAAAGAGATTCGAGCAAGGTTGCCCAGGTAACTACAGCTACTGAGCCCTGGGATCCCTTTATATCACATCACATGCAAAACTGTGCCAGCCAGGCAGAAGAATAAATAATCTGATAGCCTAGAATGGAAGCAAATCTCATGGAGTAAACCCAGTTCCAAAAACCAAAACAGACAAGGGTGACAGGAACTCAGTGACCAATTTATTTCTCAATTATCACACTGTATCCACCCAAAAAACCACTTGAATTTCCACCTTTTTACCTCCCAAGCTTTGCTATTTAAAAGTACATACAAGCATGGTTTGAACTTAGAGTTTTTTTCCTTAAAACTAGTGAAAAAAACCCATAGCCACAGATGTCACCATGTTTTGATGAAAAGCGTGGTCTTATGATGCCATAAATAGCCCTCTGTCAAATAGTTTCACACACAAAACAGGAAATGTCCACAGTGAAGCTTCACCAACATTTAAAGACAGCATTTCTTTTTCCTTCTGTACTTATTACCCTGACACTACCAGTCTTCATGTGGGAAAATGACCAATGCATCAAGAAAACTGAAATTAGAGCAAAATTTACGACACAACATCCTGCAATTTTTGAAGTTGAATGTGACTTTGGGCCAGTTAACTCCATAACAAGTAATTCCCGGAAGCATTTTGATGACTCAAACATAAAGATCCATGTAATTTTAAAGTAATTGACTTACATGGCAAGAAATTCATTTTAAGAAGTAGTTAGTTTATTATAACATTACAGGTACAAAAATAAAAATTAGAGATAAATTATTTAAAATTACCTACTGGCAAAGGTTGGCCTTCAAATAGTTCAAAATAAGGTTATGGTGAACTCTTATTTCTTAGATTATTAATTTTGCCAGACATCCCTTATAACTAAACACTGTCATAGCCAACTTGAACATTTAACATGGATAGAAGAAAAGTCGAAACTGATTTCTAGTTAGCCATTCTTAGTTCTGTGCAGCTACACCACTTGTAAAACCCCTCCTGGGAGCTCTGAGGATCTGAAAGCCTTTTGCTGTGCTGTTGTAAAGGAAGGAATGATAAAAATGAAGCAGTACTCACAAAGCAAGGCTACTCAGAACGTATTGGACGTGCTCACATTCGGTTGGGAACGACACGCAGGCGGACGTGAAGCAGCACAGCGCCGTCTGCAGCACCTGCAGCTGGGGCAGAGGGACCTGCCACCTTCCAGCATAGTCTTCAACAACCTAGGCAAAACATGGAAATATGGATTATTATCCAAGATATTCTCAGACAGAAAGAGGAAGTAGTTAACACTGTACCTGCTTTAGTTCCCCTCCTTCTCCCTCAGGAGCGGAATTTGTAACCTAAAAAATGTGACTGTTTTCTGGTTTATGACCTACATCATCAAAGGAATATCAAGGGACCTTCAACTATACTTTTCAGAGGGTAAAAAAGGAAATACTTTCTTCTTATGCTGGACCACAGTAGATATTGCACTCTGCATTTAAACACAAGTTTTTATTTTGTAAGGGGATGCAAATTAGAGAGTCTGTAACAACATCCAGACGTTCTAGTCTAAAAACTTTCCAAGAGGGGAAAAAGTAACCTGCACTCTTCCAGCCTTTATGTCAGCAGAGAGTCACAAACATTCCAGTCACTCTTCCTTATCTGATTAAATTAGTAAATTTGGCTTTATTTAGCCATAGGATGGATGTAAGGCAACAGCAGCTGAGACAGAGTCTTATTTTGTACACATATTCTAACTTTTCAAACTTACCTTAATAATTTGTTTGAAAAACTTATCTTAATGCAGCAAATATCTAGGTCAACTGAAGAAGAATTAGCAGACTTGGAGACAAATACTCTTCCTCTTAAGAAGACTAACATTTTAAAAGATAGTCCCACCTCACTGATCTATTAAGAGTTCTCTGTAATAGTTTTAGCCAAGTCCCTTTTACAGAAAACCACAAAAGCCTTAGAAAAACAAAGTAGACAGAAAGAAAAAAAAAATTCCTTAGAGGTGTGAGCCTCCAAAAGGTCAAACAAAGGTGGAAATAAAGCATCATTTCCCACCAGGATGTTTCACAATGCCTGCACCTGATGGGCACAGATACGTTCATGTATGATTTCAAGCAATAGAACAACATTTTGTGTCCTCCTGGACAACCCTCAGTGCACCTCCAGCACTCACCTGAACCCAAAGCAGGCTCAATTAGGAATTAACAGGCAGGAACATCCTCTCCCCCAAAAAAGCCATCAGCCCCAGTTCCCCTGCCACACAAATATCAGAGCCAGCAGAGAAAGGAACATAACAGCAACACAGCCTTGGCCTGGCAGTTGGTCTGCAACTCAAAAGTACCAAAAAAAAGCCACAGCAACACTCCCCCCATCCCAAACTGCTCAGGAACAATAGGAATAGCAAACTTTTCCTGAATGTAGACACCTGAAACCATGAATTCATCAGTCATGGGAAAAGAGAAGTCTAACTGGTCAATTTTCAGCAGACTTGCAACAATCAGGAAAAGATGGGGGTGTGGGGAGTGTGTGGACAAAAAGCTAAACTAAGTATAAAATAAATTCCAAACCACACTGCACACACATTCTGTACAGAAGGAGGGGCAGGGAGTAATATATCCTTCAATGTTTGTTTTTAAGTAATCTCACAGAATAACTTTTTCTGTAACAGAAACCAAGCTCTTTTTTTGTACAAAATACTCAGGATGCCATGCTTTGAAACAGGACTGCAAAGCAGAACAGAAGTAAAAGTTTATCAGCACATTTTGAATAGGCACACTAATTGCAGTATAACGAATCCAACCAAAAAAGAACATAATGTTGTCATATCACAGTGGCCTGCTCCTTGTCCAATACACAGGAGAGAAAACCAGAAGGGAACAACCTTTTTAATGTGGCTTTCTGCAACAGTGGCTTTCAAGGTCTCTGTTAGGGTGCAATTTTTAATATCCTTACAGCATCACCCCCCCCAGTCTGTCTGTACCTGCCATTGCAAATAACCATGAAGGGACTGGGCCCTTTTATTTTCCCTCTCTCATTTAGAGCAGATAAAGGGAGGCTGAATCACCTTCCTGACACCAAACCCTCATTCAGCTACAACTTTCTCCCACACCAATACACTATTTCCCCTTCTTTAATGTGTTTCAGTAACTCAGAGGGAAATCCAAGACTCAGATGTGTCCCATTAAAACAAAATCAAGACCAGACTTATCAAAAATTTCTGAGCACACAGCTAAGGCAGCTAACTCCAAAAATAACAAAGTAGTAATTAAAAACCTGGACCAGTGAAACAACAGCTTCTCCTCTTATAACTAATTAAATATACACATATATTTAAAGTGATTATATATGCACATATAAAGTTATTTGGCTATATTCCAAATACTTTAGAGAAACAGCATTGCAAGTAATTAGATTTGCAAATGAAGAGGACACAAAACCCAAATGTTTTATGCAGTGCTAGGCCTCAAGTTGCTACAGCTTTTCCTGTTCTTCCACACAACAAAAACAACCCCTACAAATCCCACCAATTTTAAAAGTTTATCATTATTAGGATTTCAAACAAAGTTACCCTCATAGCTTCTTGTGAGATTTACCAGTAAAGGAAGTCACCACAGGATTAAAACCACAACAATTCTGTGAGTTTTTCTGCTTACAGTTTCCAAGGAAAGCTTGTTGGCAAATATAGTGGTTGTCATTCATTATAATAAACATACATAAGGGTTGTCACACAGAGGACAAACCAAAAAGGGACAAGCTTAAAAAAAACAAAGTTTACTGAAAATTGAAATCCATAATTAAAAGCAACACCTACCACAGTTGCCTGATCAGCAGAAATACCAGAGCAGCTCAGATACCAAAGTTCAGCTCTAGAACTTGAGTAATACTACATTTACTCTTTCTGGAAACATCACAAGAAATAATCACAGTTTTTTAACTGTCTTTTGAACCTGTTCAGTGGATTTGGTTCTGTTTCAGGATACAGAGAACCCAACCATGCCCTTACAAATAAGGATTTTATTACCCAAATAGAGAATAAGAAAAGCCTTATGGTTTTAGGGTAATGTAAAATATTACCTAACAAGTAAAAGTTTAAAATGGCTTTACACTAAAAAATATAAGCAATGGCTTTACTGCAATTCACATGTGAATATTACATAAGGAGCAACCAAACATAATCACACTTCTGGCAAAAGAAAACACATCACCCAGCAACAGCATGACACATCCTATGAGACAAGTTTCTACTCTTAAAGCTAACTGCATCCCCCCTACTCTTAACCACCAAAAATCTCATCCATCTCCTCAGCCTGCTTGAGGCAAGAACAATTCCCAAGATTGGTTTCCATATGCCCATTATATTTAGCAACCCAGAAAGTCTGTCACTTGCACAACAGTGAAAATTATACATTAATTCTAGAAAAGCAGTTTGGGCTGACTGGAGCACTGTAATAAGTGTTCCTATGTATGATTTATGACTGAGAGATAAATATATATATATATTGAAAAGGAGAAATATTCTCCTCATCTTTTGATTAGCACTTCAGCCCCACAAAATGGAAGTCAACTAATGAAATGAATTGTTTGGCTCACATATGAAAGCGAGAACTGCCAATCTTGTGAACACACAAATGCTTACATCCACATTGCTGGTAACCAGTAAAATTCAATTTATTATGTGTTTCAGTGAAGAACTACAATTATTTCTTTTCCTCATCTAAACAAAAGGACATAACTTTTGGATTTTTGCATTACCTACTGCAGTAAATGTGCCTTCTGTAACTTGAACAAGCCAATGTAGCAAAGCTATCAGACAGAAGCATCACTCAATGGAGAGCCTTCCTTTAGGTATAAAAACCTGCAACTCCTTTATAAATTATAATCCTGATGTATTTTTTCAAGAAAAACTCACGAGCTTATTTTCATACAAAAGGTATACTTAATGAAAAGACATTAAAACGCAGAGAAGTGGCAATACCAAGGAGTTTGAAAGTGTCAAAGAGGAAAGTTTCAGGGAAGTAAAAAGATGTGACAAAGATCAAGAAAAGTCTACAATGTACTGCACAAATGCTTCTTTTGGAAAACAGAAACTCCTTAATCCCACTTGTAAAACAGGGAGACCATTTCCCGGAGTAAAGATGAAGGACAGCAGGCACAAGAGCTGATGAGAACCACCCTGAGTGTGTGAATAAGAAAAGATTTTATGATGTTAATGACAAGATCACTGAAGATTGGAAGCCTGGAGGAGTCAATCTTCAGATAAAGGGGTAGCAAATCAACTACTATTGTGAATTCTCATAAACTGACAGAGGAGCCAAGTGCACTTGACCCACCACAGCCCAGTTTTGTATGATAGACCCTGATCAGTTTTCCCATCAAGTGTCAGAGGCAGGAGTGATACCGTGTAACTCAGGCCAAGGACACTCTTCTCTTCCACAGGCAAAGCCTCACCACAACTGGAAGCTCACCCTTGGCATCCAACCTGGGAGTAAAAAAAAAACGTGCTTTTGCCACATCTCTTTTGTAAAGATTTCCTTTTAAACATGAATTCACTTGAATCTCGAGCAGCACAATACTAAACTACCAATAAGTAAATTGAACACACTGGTTTCCACCAGTCCCACATGTAAAAAACACCATGACAGGTTAATTTTTAAAATTGGAGTTTCAAGTAGTTATGGTAGTCTTTGAAATTTAGTTACTGCAATGTATGATTGGCCCTCTGCAAGCTTTCATGCAACAAGCAGCATCAACTTTCAAAAACATGAAAAAGTCAAATATGACTTACAACAGTGCTCTTAAAATTTGAGCCAATAACAAGGATAAAGCATATTTGTTCAGGAAGGTACAAAAAACCCAAAACATCAACACCACCAATTCTTACACCAGAAAATGGGTGGTGACAAATTGCAGACTCTGCCTTCTCAGAGAAATAAGTTTCAAGGATGTTAAGGAACCACTTTCCACTACTAGTATTCATGTGAGTAAGATTTTTATGGCTGAGCCTTAAAATGGTGTATGTAGATCAAATATGGACCCCAAAGGTCCAAAACTTAATAAAATAAAAGTCTGGCATAACCTAAAGGTTTTGGGAGGTTTTCTTTGCAGTGGTTTTAGGTTGGTTTTTTTTTTATATAAAACCAACTTAACCACTACTGATTTGAAGACCAAAGTAAAAGACAAGAGCAAATACTTTCAAATTTAAGCCCAAAAAGTGTGAAACTATATTAAACCCAAAATCAGAAGAACAAACATCCAAAGTTGTATATTTTTTCACTTCCACCACCACAAAGCAATACAAACAACAGCTGAGTCATACACCCCTCGCTCCCTTTTTTTGCCTGCTAAAATAAATCCAGGAAACACCATCTTCTCTGGTGTGTTAGTATATTTTACTACTTCACTTTTTTATAAGCCCAAGAATTGCTTTTCCACCAATTAATGTAAGCAGAGGAGGTAATCTTTCTTTCAGGAGTGGGATCACCCTGGAGGGCTGTAAGCTGATGCCACAGGAAGAACAGACCAAGGAGTGTTTATCCCTCACAGCATCACCTCGTTACTTGAGATGAACTCACCTGTGTTTATTCCAGTCAGTACCAACAACATACAATAATATTTAGTACAGTTATGCAGCCCTGTGGACAACCACAGAAATGCTGGAAGCAACTTGCAATTAATTAGGAAATTAAAAGAAATTAATTTCTCTTTCTAGTTAATAAAACTGTACCCACTTCCAGTGCAATGAAGAAAGCTATCTCTATTTTCCAGCTCGCCATTAAGGTTTGTTTTTAAACCAAGTAAACTTGGAAATTCATCCTTTTAATTACAAAAGTATTCTTAACCCTCAGACCAAAAAAGTCACCATCTATGCTGCTTTCACTGCTCTTTAACATTTGTATTTCAGTCTCACAGAAACCTCTCAACGGCTCTGGTTCCTGAGAAACCTCATGAAAGAATTCCAAATTCTGCATACAAACACAAGCTGAAACTCTTCCAAGTGTTTAGGCTGAGGGAGTTTCTTCAAGGTACCACCTTTCAAATGTCTTTAACTTACAAAGTGGTTACAGATGCGCTGTTCTTTTGCCTGCCAAAGCTGGGAACAGCAGATTTGCTTTTCCCAAATTCCAAGTGGGTTTGGAACTTCACAAATAAGAAGAAAAGCCACATCAGCAAATTGTAGAAAGTAACACAGAAACAGCTGGTGAGATGCATGAGCTGGGCACTTGACTCATCCTCCAACTGTCTTTCTTCCCTTCCAGCCACAGAAAGCTTGATTTTTGCTTTGCCCATGTCATCAATCTCAAACAACATTCCAAGAAAACATTTTATTTCATTTTGCCTTGAAAGATTCAGGCTGTAACGACTCTCTGTGACCACGAACACCTACAGGACACAGACCCCAAAACTACACGTGGGCTTCAAGATGCCACGTTCCAACTTCATCTTGCACCACTAAATTGGGATTACCCACAAATTTATGGAAAATGCCCTCATAATCCTGACATCTCATCTTTTTTAACTGGTACTCAATCGATCCAGAAGTGAAGTTGAGCTACAATACTCCAGGTCTCAAGAGAACTGAATCTGGCTATTTACAGCAGTTTTTCTACCTTTCTAACATCATTCAAGCATGAAAGATGTGCACACCAGTGCATTTCAAGCTCTAAGCCACTCTCTTAAAGATCAGCAGGATTTTCTGTCTACAGAAAACAGATCTACAGAGTGAAAAGGCTTTATTTACACCTTGCTCCATTTCTCCTGTAGCTCTTACTGAGAGATGCTCACAGGCTTCATCATCTTAAAGACAAGCAATCTAAACAATATTATTTTCAGGTGACAGCAAGCTTCAGCACGACGCCTGAAGCACAGCCATGTGTTTTGATAGGTTGTTATCTGAAAATAACAATGTTTCTTTTGAGGAGTCCAAACTCAGGGCACCATCACTAAGAAACTATTTCTACAACTGCTATTCTGCTTCCGACAGGAAAAAAAAGCACAGGAGGCAAACTAGGACGTTCAGAAGGGCAAAATGAGTAATAAAACAAGCAAAACTGTGTTATCAGTGCAAAGTGGAGTGAGGTGGAAAGGCTCAGTCTGCACAGCAGCCAAATACATTCTTCAGAAGACCTGAACAGAAAAATACAAATATATATTATGTGTTTAATTATACACTGTCAATCCCATGAGGGAAAATGAGCTTGTGTGGAGCACATACAGCTTCATTTGTTGTCAATCCATAAATGTCACACAGCTACAGGCTTTTACACCAGCACACCCCTTGGGATCTTGTGTTTGTGTAGTTAAAGCAGTAGAAAAAACCATTACTAAAAAACATGCTTAAACAAAACACTGATTACATTGAGCGAGCACATGACTGCTGTTCACACCAGGCCAAATTTACACAAAACATGCAAAAACAAAAAAAAGAAACCCTGGGGACAAACTGTTAATATATTAACTTACTCTCATCAGGATTATTTAAACTGTGCATTGTTAAAAAGGAAGTTTAAGAGAAAAGGAGCAGAGCCTTTTACATACTCAGAATATTGGCTGCTTTTCTGGAGAGTTCACCAGCTAAAAGTAGGGGAGAGGGCTTGGCTATCTTCCTACACAAAAAAAAAACCTGCAGGAGAAGTCAACACTAGATATATACCACATAAAACAGTTGTGATATAACTATTCCACAGGAAAATTCTTACCCTGCTCTTGTCATCTTCTGTTTCCTACTAATTCCTACCTTCCCTGGGACTAGCATTAGTATATGAAGCTACTAACCTGCCTGCACTTCTTCAACACAATAAATTCAACATACAGTAAGCACAGAGTGAAAAAATTGAGATAAAACCCTCAGTGTTGAGCAGAAGTAAACGTCTTTCCAACCAGCCAACTTAACCAAACATGGCTGTCATTCCTGACAGTTGTAGAAAATGCCAGACTTTCAAAAGGATTCACTTCTCCTTTTGCTGGCTCCACATTTTTTTCCAAGTACCTAAGTCTTGAGAAAGCATGAAACAGAAGAAAATATAAAAGGATCAAGAGTCCCAAAAAGCAACCTCTGGGCTTAGTGAGAAGAATGTCCCCCGAGATTATTATAAGCACATACGGCAGTAAATAATACTTCAAACACAATGTTTCACTGAATGTTAAAACAGGAACTAGGTGACAACACGGCAGCACATTTCTTTAGACAGTGAACAACAATCGTAGAGGTGTGATAAGTCAAAAAGTTGACGAAATGAGACAATTCTACATAAAATGACCTCTAGGCTGCGTTTTGGGAAGCAGCAAGTGGCGTGGCTGGAACACACCAAAGGTAACTCCTGTTCCATCCACACCTGCTGATGAAAGAGAAGCAACCTGTTGGTGCTTGTTACTTTGCAAGGCACACCTAAAGGGCTTGCGAGGAGCACAATTCCGGGCCCGCATCAAGAAAACGTTGCTTTTCAAAGGAAAAAAACCCAAAAACTCATAAAATACCCAGGTCTAATTCGGTCAGCGAGACGGGAACTGTTCCCGAGGCCCTTTTCCCCTCTCTGCCTCCCTGCGAGGCCACCCGGGGTCGTTGTGCCCGCAGCACCGGCAGCCCCACCAGTGTCCCCGCAGCCGCCCCCGGCTCTCCCTGCCCGCTCTGGCCCCGGCCCCGTGCCGGGGGCCGCCTCCCCTTCGTTTCCCTACCCCTCGGGAGCCTCCCT
>VZTZ01024429.1:0-13481 GCA_013400955.1 Drymodes brunneopygia | reverse complement strand
GTCAATCTGTTTCTCTCCCTTTTTTGAAAGAAAATATAGGCAAGCCTCACAGTAGGATATTTCGAAATATTTAGTTAAGTGGAATAGTCTATTGAACAGTCATCTTTTTAAGGTAAGAGAAAATCAAAATTATTTTATTAAGAGTATTGCAACAACTTCATTTGTATCAGACTAAATCTAAAAGATGTGATGAAAAACACAGAAGCGCTGAGCCAGCTGACAGATGTGTTTGCTGTACATACAAGGTATTGTTGCTGAAAATCTATGAGCAATTTAGCTTTAGAAAAGGCTTGCTTTGCCCAGTAACAGTTGTAATACCATATGGTCTTGTACCATCTTGTTTTAATTAAGAGGTAATTTTTCACCGATTCCCTTAATTTAACTTTTCTGGCTACTGCTGGCCTTTCTTTTTTTCTTTCTTACCTCAGCATTTGATAATTACTGTAACACGTCTGCCAAGGAAAATTTAAAATAATGAGCTTTCCCAAATACTCACAGTGCTGTCCCATCACAGTGTTCACTGATGGAGCTGTTCAGGCTGCAGCTACTCCTACAGACAGAAAAGCCTTCGTGGGATGAGATGTTCTCCATGACATTCTTCAGTTTGGGTGCTTCTCTAAGTTCATAAATAGCTCTGATTTTTGACCCATGAGATCAGGTACTTTTCTGAGCTTTTAGAAGATACATGAAGAACAGAAATCAGCTGCAACTAGCATGTGGGGGGGTTTCACATCACTTGTTTGAAGAAGAATTTGAGTGTATCTAGAAATTAAAGCCTATTGCTTCCTTTTACAGTAGGACTCCTTCCCTTCTTTTTAGTTCTCCTGAACGAGTCTGAAATGTCATCTCTCCCAGCTTGCACGCATATGATCCCTGGCACAGCTGTGCATTTCCACAGAAACTTGGTGGAATTTCACCTGTCATCTTGGCTTGTTTGCTCAGTTTTGAATACTAGCCACTCATCATTAGGGCCTGATTTATCTGTGAGCGTGCAGTGGAAACAGAGCAGGAACACAGCAGGGCTCTCGCCCATATTGCACAGAGCATCATGGTAAATCTCTGTGGCCAGAGCAGTGCTGGGATGCAGAATTTGGTTCTCCTGGAAGCACAGAGTACTTCAGAGGAGGGGCAGTAGAGCAGAGGGCATGGTCCTCTGCTTGAGGACCAGCCTGTGGGGATGAGTTGTGTATGTGGAGGAGCAGTGTAGTAAGAGCAGGAGTTGAGTCGCTGAGTAGTGTGTGAGCTCCTGGGGCCACTCAGTCACTCCCGCACTTGAATGCCTTTCCTTGTACCATGGTGTTTGCCAAAGCTTCAGGCTGAAACTAAATTAATGACATGTAATGGCACCAAACTGGAAATAAACTTAATTTGTAATGTACAGCAGTTCTGTTTAGTGTCCTAATTGTCCACTCAAGAAAGACAATGCACATAATCAATATCAGTGTTGTAAACTGAAAAATGTCACTAAGTCTGACATTGTTCTGACTGTTGGCACTGATACAATACATTGCTCAACAGAAATTCACATTGAAGTCTTTTATGTATTCCTAAATAATTAACATGCATAGAT
This sequence comes from Drymodes brunneopygia, assembly GCA_013400955.1. Lineage (NCBI taxonomy): Eukaryota > Metazoa > Chordata > Aves > Passeriformes > Petroicidae > Drymodes > Drymodes brunneopygia. The sequence continues at coordinate 11,911 of VZTZ01024429.1, read as the reverse complement.
TTTGGAATTAGCTAATACTTTCTAGGTGAAGATAATAAATGTGTTTTAATAATTCTTTTCTTCCTGCCGCTTGATTCATCAAATCTTAAAATATTGAGTTGCAAATATATTATGGCTTTTTTATGTGTGTCTCTTTCATGAGATCTGCTAGTACATTTTGTTTTTCTGTTGAGTTACATGACTTAATGACAATCCTATTTAGTCAGGAACTTTGTGCATCATCCAGTGAAATATTAAAAAGCTTTTAACTATTAAATGCTTTTTTATGTATATGCAGCATGCAAAGCACATCATACTGTGCACTAAGCAAAATCTTGTATCATTTTTTATTACTAGAAATCTAAAATAAATAATAGATTGGTTTATAAATACTTTTGTAGACCTATTTAGCATAATGGCACTGTTAATCATAAACAAGAAAGAATATTTGCTAAGACTGCTATACTTACTGAAGAAAAAATAATAGTAGTGCTGTACATGCTAACCTCTATTTTAAAAATATGTCTTTAGAGAACAGAAAACACAGAAAAATCTGTAAAGGACTGAAGTTAATTAGCTATAGTGGCCTTTTCAATAATATATCCATGACAATTCCAAGAAAAGGCATTGAAATAGAATTCAGTTCTTGGAATTCTTGTACTAAGCCTGTTACTCTATTTAATTTAGGCAATGGCATTGACAGCTGATTTCTTCAAGAGATGAACAAGCGATGCACTACTTTATACTGAATTCCTTTAAATCTGCACTACTTCTTTTAATTTCAATTATGGTTCAATGTTAGCTAGTCTTTTTCTGCACATTCAACTGTAAAGAAATCTCATATGTGAAATACATTCTATTTTCAGCGACCTTTTCCTTCCTTTTCCTCTTTGGTAACTTTAGGTTTATATAAGCATGTAGACATGATAGAAAAATGAGAGTGCAATCCAGTTACTTTGATAGTTAGTACATTTTTTCGATTCAATCAATAATCTGAGTTATTACAATGTAGCACCTGTGCTCACTGTGCTCACCTCTTCTTATAAGAATAGCTTAAATTGCAAAACCGTGTTGGATTGAAGCAATCACAATTATTATAGTAATGTCACACAGCTATTCTGTGCTAACACACAAATTTTATTAATTCTGGGAATCAACCATTGCATTTGAAATAAATATCGCTCTTGTACATGATATTTTGAGATTTTGTCTGTGCATATATATCACATGTGCATCATTTTTAAGTATATATTTTCACTGTTCAAGAATTTCTTAAAATAAAAGTAATTTATATATTTTCAGGTTTTAAAAATATATTTTCTACCTAAATGAGCACCTCTACATTTGATAATGAATACAGACCTTTACTGATTATATAATAACACTGTGAAAGAAAACACATATGGGATATTTTGTCTGTGTCTGGAGCCTCTGTTTCAGCTATCAAACTAATGGAACTGTAATAGGACACTTAGCAACAAAATTAATGGGTTGCATTCTTTTCTTTGTCACTAGATCTGTGTGGCTCCATTAGGTCTGATCTCTTCAGTTACAAGAAGAAAGATGAATATGCTGGCACTCTGCTATGTATTAGAAAGGAATCTATCACTTTTTGTATTCATGAGCTAGTTGGCACCTTGTTACGTCAACCTTCAGGGAGCTGATATAAGTTAAAGAACATCTATTATGGTAACGGTTTATTAACAAAATAATATATTGATTCTAATATTTGTGTTATTCTTGGATTCATAAAAGAAGGAGGTGAAGGATATTTGTTTCTTCTGTCACTGTTCATTATCCCAGATATTTTTACTAGAGGAAGTGGTTTCTCTGGGAATTTACTGTAATCCACAGGATTTTATTTTTATTAAGCCCTTTTCCTACCCCTGCACTTGATAGTACTTGTTNCCAGTACCATCAAATTGTAGCTGTTTGGCTGATGGAATATAGGTAGTGGGGATACGAGCTACTAGATTTATTGAAACTCTGTGTCTGCTGCAATGGTACCATCTCTAAATCACTCAGGGTTTTGGCATATTAGAGGATTTTTTATTTTATGTATATTGACACCTTTCAGAGACTCTCTTGGGACTGACAAGTATCCAGCCAGCAAAATATAGTTTGAATAGACCTCTGCTGCTCCAGAATTTCTCCTGACCACCCCCAATGAGTTTGTGTTATGAAACAGAAAATTTGAAAAGGAAATTTTATATACAGCTGATGTTCCATAGTGCCATATGAAAGGCTATATATAAAGCTTCTTAGCTAACCTGCATCTGAAGAAAAAAAATATAATGAGAATATATTACTTCTGAGAATAGAAAACATAACTTGAAACACTGTGATTGTTTCTATTGTTTTATCTTCTTTTGGTTTGAGAACATGTTAGTTTTTTGTGATTGCATGTTTATCGTTGGCTATGGCATTTGAGAAGCCTGTGCAATATTGCTAGAATATAGAAGACTAAAGCAAAAGTGAGTACAAAACCAGAAACTGGCCTTTAAAGTTGTCATTTTCTCACTGTTGATGAAATTTCTGAAGTACACAGGTTACAATCTGTGGCACTTGTAACTTAGTTCTATTTCTAGATTGTTGGGTGGCTAGTATTCTCTTTCAGTGGTAGTTTGGGGGATTTGCACAATTTAAATATTTATTAATGAGACCAGAAGACAGGAGTATTGAATTTTTTCTATGGTTAAAATATGTTGAAACAAGATCATCTTTCTTCTTCAGAAGTATATTCATACTCAAGTACTTATTCTACTACACTCTCAGAGAGGACTTTTGTGTTGACTCAATGTTAAGGGTTACTGCTGTGCTTTATTATTTTCTTCATATTACCTTTGTTTATTATTATCTTCTGTGACTGATCTAGATATTCCTAGATTTCTAATTTTATACTTTGTAATGTGGTTATTACATCATCTGTTACAAATATTTAGGTGCTTCATGTATATTTTGTTTTTATTGAAATAACTAAAATTTTAGTCTCAATCCCCCTAAATCCAAATACATTGTGAGGAAATAATGAAACAGTCCATTTAATTTTCTAATTTTGAAGGGTTTTTTTTAATGGAAGAAATTGTGAAATGTGTTTATTAACATTTCATTAAAATCACCATTTTGTTTTCAGAAAAATATGAAAAGAAATATCAAGTGAGGAAAAGAAAGACAGCTCTTCTTTACTTTGCACCACTTAATGAGAGTTTATGCAGCCTCAGAAAATTAAAAGTTACATAATGTTACAGTCAAAACTTTGTTGTGAGCAAAAAAGGAAAATTCCATGATATGAGAAGCCACCAAGTCACAGCTGCATTAAAATCACAACTATTTCCAGTTAATAGGTTTAGTTCAGTTAGAATTATAGTACCTTTGCACTAAAAATTATCAAATTAATACACAATAAGTTTAAAAATGTCACAGAACCACTTTCAAGTACCTATCTTTTTCTCAGTGGTTATGCTGCTCCTTTGGGACCCAAGGTTGACAGTACCCATCCTCCTCAAAAAGACATGAAAGTGGTGCTTTCATGAGTTGCCGGCACCCTGAATTCTTCACTCGGAAAGCTGAGATGTCAGTGATTTCTTATTTCTCAATTTCCACTAATTTAGCACATTTTCTAACTTCTTTTTTCCTTATTCTTTAGTGACTTTCAACATCAGTTTATGTCTCTATTTATTATACATTTTATTTTGTGCTAGTATATTCCTTGTTATTCTCCACTGGTTTTTTCTCTTTGCTCACCTTAAAACCTTTTCGACATTCAGTTGTTTATTTAATGACCATTGCTGGGTTTTTTCAGTCCGTTTTTATTATCCCATGCCTACGGTCCTGTATATGTCATTATTATTTGCAAATCATAAATATTTCATCCCATACAGAATAACTTTTTTATGTGTGTGTAAAAACTCTGATTATACCACAGGACTATGCAAATGTAAGCAAAACTGTGACAAATTAGTCAATAGTCACCTGATCATTAGAAAATTAGTTGCAGCTAAACAAGCTGAATCAAAACTCCAGGTAGGCAAGGTAAGTTCAGATAAATCCTGAGAAATTAATCTTGAGGCCTTGCAGAGCTGATACAAGGTCTGCAGCTTGTTACTGGCAGTGGTTATACTGAATTGCAGGGCTATGATACAGCTGTACCAACATCCTTGCATTTTTGTTTTGTCTCTTTGTCTTATTACATGTCTGAAATTGTTCAAAATGCATATGAATATTGCGCTTGGGGATATGGTTTAGTGGTGAATAGTGACTTAATGGTTGGAGTCAATGATCTTGGAGATCTTTGTCAGTCTGAGTAGACTTTAGTTGTATGATTCTATGGTTATTACTTCCAAATAGAAAACTGACAAGTTAGAAAGTCTAACTTTTTCTAATGTTTTAAAGGTTTGGATTTTTTGGTTCTGCATTGCTGTTTCTCAGGGTATATTTAGTGGTGTTGTTCTTCATTGTTTCAGAATTGCTACAGAATTTGAAATCNAAAGTGAACCCATGACCAGGAGCTACAGTGCTTGAATTTGGCTTTTTGGGTAGACTTTACAGTCTCTGGGAAGGCTGAGAATACCCGTGTTAGGGTGTGGTTGCTTCATGCCAGCCAGCAGCACAGCTCCATGCAACTGCTCGCTCACTCCCCGACCAGCAGAATCTGGGAGCGGCTTGCAAGGGCAAAAGACAGAAATATTGTGGGCTGAGATAAAGACAGTTTAATGGTAGAAGCAAAAGCCATGCACACAAGCAAAGCAAAACAAGGAATTAATTCACTGCTTCCCATGAGCAGGCATAGGTCCAGCCATCTCAGGGAGAGCAGGGCCCCATCTCATGTAATGGTGACTTGGAAACTCAAACACCATGGCTCCAAACCTTCCCTTCTTCCTGCTTTCCCCAACTTTACATACTGACCATGATGTCATATGGTCTGGAATATAGCTTTGGTCAGTTGGGGTGACCTGTCCTGGCTGTGTCTCTTTCCAACATCTCAGGCACCCCCAGTCTCCATGCCAGTAGCAGTGGCAGTACAAAAAGCAGAAAAGGCCTTGGGTCTGTGTAAATCCTGCTCAGCAACAACAAAAGCATGTCTATTTTATCAATCTTGTGTTCAGCAAAAGTCCAAAACACAGTCTAATACCAGCCACGGTGATGAGAATTAACTCTGCCCCAGCCAAAACCAGCACATAGATTCATAACCTTATCTGGACGTTTCCTTTTCTTGATATCCAAACTGAATACTTGTTATTTCCATAGAAATTTTGATGTGCTCCACAGTATGCTACATGTATACAGACTCATGTACAGTCTTTTCCCATTTTCATGATGTATTTTAGAACCAGAGAAGTGATATTATTGTAAGACTTCATACTAATAAAGGTGGTTTATCCCAGCCTGTTAGGACAAAATGAGCAAGATTATTATAAGTACCNTTTGCCCTAAACTAGGACACAGTCTTAGGCTTGTCTTTTCCTAATGCAGTGCCAAAACTAATCAGTCTCCATACAACTAACATACTAACAACAAGCAGACACTGAGGAAATATGCTTTTAGCACAGTAGCAGTGTCAAAACAGTATTATTAATTCAAAACTTACTTTGCAGATAAAAAATTGCTGTATTAACAAAGTGACTTCTTAGTTGTTCAGCTTAATATTCAAAGATTAAAAAAAAGCTTTAACAGCTCAGCTTAGGCACATTAATATGGATTCAATTCAATATAGTGTCTGTTGTTGCCACAGCAAGAATAAGAAATAGGTCATAATGTAGAAATAACCCCCAACTATTTAATTGCTGGCATCTCTGTGATGGAAAGGAAATACGTTCCTCAGAGAATTTATGTCTCTGAAGTACTGATTTTTCTTATAGTTAAGACAGTGTTTCAAGGGAATCAACTTGTTTACTTATGTAAAGGGAGAAATAATGTCTATAAGTGAAGTGATTAATTAATAGATTATTTCAGTATTTCACTGTTACAACAGAAAGTGTAGCCTTTCAGTTCACCCTTCTGAGTTCATTCATATCTGACCTTGATGAGGGTAAATCCATTAACAAGGGCAGGTTATTCTCTGCAAACAGTTCTGTTCTTCCTCAGTGAAATTCATGGCTGCTGTGGTAAGCACAGAATAATAATAGGCAATGGAAAAAAGTTATCATGGTTATTTGCAGAAGTCAAACACCAAGGTGCTTTTAAAGTGAACCTTTAAGTTATTATAAAAGAAGTCCTATAGCATCAGTGTAATTTGTTACTTAGCAAAGGCTTCCATCACCCAACAATATCTGTTTTTCCTTTTTAACTCTAGTCATGTTGTCAATCTTGTTTATAGAAAGGCGACTTCTTTATTAGTTTCAAGGCAGATGATGGTCAGTAGAAGTCATCCTCTGGGCAAAATTATTCCCAGCCTCAGCTTAAAACATGTTTTGATTCATTTATTATGTTCTCAGTCTGTTTGCAGACCTCCTGCTGACATCAGTAACAAGCCATGTACTGAGAAAAACACAGAGCTTTGAAAATGAGATGTTATTTGTGTTTGAAAAGAGTATTTTAACATTTTTTCTCTGTACTAATGCTGTCACATTTTATACGCAGCTGTGGGATTTGCTGTGGTTTTATATTTTGGCACCAGCCTGTAATGTGTGTGATATCATGCTGTATGCTCAGGGAAAAACCCAACATGGTAATATTACATTTGCAGCCCACTTTGTGGGCTAATTAAGATAAAGGAGGTTGTGAATTTCATAAATATCAACCAAACTACACAAAAGTGTGTCAAGACATTCAAACATGTTGCTCAATGCTATTGAAAGAGTTGTTACTTAGCAGCCTGTCCTTTGCTTAAATGTAGGGAAAAAAATGCAATGGATCTGGGAAAAAAAGTGGTCCCTGCAAGGGATAAAGCAAGTGAAGTATGATACTGGACTTCAGTTCAGTGATCCACTTCAGATTCTTTTAGACATCATGGTTTATTAAGTAACCAAATTATATTCAAGTAATTCAGCACCTGCTTCATCAAGCTACAGAATATGGAATTATATATATGCCACTTCTGCCTCACTGATTTGACTATGTAGTAGAGAGAGACTGGTGAATATACATTAATCCTATGAAATTAAATCTAAAACATTAGCTGAAGATATTTCTAGGGGCCTACTTGGTGTCTATTTGCATAAAATGCTGAATTACCTGCTTACTGAAATCCCCTTTTTTTTTTTTTTTAAATGGGAAGTGGAATGGAACGGAGTTTACGTGAGAATTTAAGCAGCAAAGTACAAGTTCAAACCAGAAATCCATTTAATTCCTGGCTCTTACAACAGCCAATACCAGATCACTGAAGTATAAGAATAAAGCAAGTATACATTTTTTCCCTCGGTGGTTCCTAATATGGAGTATAGAGACTATGTTGTTTATGTTTATGTTCAATTAGCTGTGTTGGACTTTGCTTCCATTATTATTTTTTGAACCAGTTTGCTATTTTTTTCTTGTCACTTCAGTATCCTGCATAATGTATTCAAGTATGATGTAATCCTGCACATATTGAAAAGCATTTCCTTTTTGTTGGCTTAAAAAATTCTTCAGGATAATATCCTTGATGTTTCCTTGTTCTTATGAGAAATAATGCCATAGAAGTCAAATAAAGCCTATGCATTTTTTAATCCACGCCGTTACTAATTCTGTAGGCTTATAACACTGTTGTCTGTTCAGGAGTCTGAATTATTCAATCTTTTCACAGATGCAGACATTCCAGTATTTCTAACCATGATTTTGTCCTGTTTATTACTTTTCTGTTGGTGCTGGATGTTTATTATGTGCTATTTTCTCTAAAAGTCTAAACAAATAATTTAAGATGCAAAAGTTTATCCTGCAGGCTTTTCAAATTAACTGAGATTAACTCCATACAAAATGACTTAATTTCAGGGTTAAGTATGGATAGTCTTATCTCAGTCTGAAAGTGTGACTGTTCTATTCTTATTCTTATTCTAGCCATTTTCAGACTATGTATGATAAAGGTCTCGTTTATAATTTACTTAAGATTTTCTAAGCAATTCTGCTTTCTAAACTATGCCATCTCTGATTAATTTATAAGCAATATCAGAATTTAATTTTATTTTGATTTATTGAAATAAAATATTAGTGAAGTAAAATTACTGAAGTAAACAATCGTAAACTGAAGTAAACAATAATAAATAATAAGATGATAAAATATGTTTGCAAAATATATGAATTGGGTTAAAGTAGTTGTAGCACTTCAAACATTTTTGATCTGTAGAGAAATACATTTTCGTCCTCAGGGAAATCTTTAAAATTCACAGTAATTTTCATTTTTGGTTGAAGATAAAATGGAGTTTTGAAGGAGAGTGATAAATGGTAAATACAGCATGTTCAGAAAAGCCGCTATACTGGTGTGGTTAGTACACGACTCAAATCTGAAACACAGATTCAGTTGAACTTATTCAAAATAGATACTTGAAATTTGTTCTCTGGACTCAAAATAACTAATAACCAAAAAGCTTTATGTGGATTATAGAATGGCTCACCTGTTTTGAGCAGCTTTTATTCTTGAAAGTGAAAAAAAACATTCCTAGTTCTTTGTTACGGACACTGCATTTCAGCAAGCTGTTTTGAGTTCTAAAAAAAGTTTTATCAAAAAAAAAAAGGAAAAGAAATTGTTACTAAAGACATTTTCTTTTCCTCTCATTACACACATGATAGAGTACTCACTCTACTGCTTTGTATTCTCCCACTTCTCTAACAAGTCATCCTGTGCTTTGCATTTTTCACACACTGATTTATTTGCATTACCTAATAAGATCTCTGGTTTATATTTTGGTTGCAGGTTTCTCTTGGCCTTCTACATGCCCGAGCTACTCATATTCTCTGGCCTCCCCAGCGCTGGCAGAAGTTGCAGCCTGTGCTACCTCCGGAGCGCAAACCACTCCAGAGAGAGCAAGAGTGATCTGAGTGCTCAGACAGGAAAGCACTGACGTGGAGTTCAGCCAAGGAGTTGCAGTGGTTACACCATCACCTGTACAAGCTTTGCCAAGTGCTTCAACATCAGGTGTCATATCAATAAATACATGTGACATCTTAATGTTACAATGCCACCAGAAATTCTTCATGTTTCTTTTGTTTGTTTGTTCTATTGTTTGGTGGGTTTTAAAAATCTCCAGAATTAGGGCATTGTACATTAATTCAGTTTGAAATAATCGATTGTAGAAGGACTGAATATTCATTTTTTTTCTGGAAGCAGTAACATGCTTGGCTTATGTCTGTACTTCTGTTTCTCTGGACAAGAAACTATTAAAACCATAATAAACTATTTTGATCTTTTATATTCAGCTTGGTTTTTTTGTAACTGCATGGAACCTTTATTAATATCATTGATTGCATATGAAAAAAGAAAAAAAACCACCCAAAACATAATATACTTTGGATTGTCCTATAATTTCTAGTAATAAAGGATCAGTACTTCTGTAGTTGAAAAGTTTTTAATGCAGCTTATCTCTATTATTAAACTGCAGCTTATTTCTATTATTGAACTGAGTACATATTACTTATTTCTATTTTATTTTTTCAGGATAAAAATAATCTGTTTTATATAAATATTCCCTGTATATCTTGCTGAATTAGATATTCAGTCAAAATGTACAAATGATATTACAGTATCTGAAGGCAATGTTTAATTCATTTTTCTAGTGGAGTATATCTTCATTAGTGCTGATTGCCACATTTCTTTGAAACTACTTAATTAGATAGGAAATATGCAATTAATATTCTAATATATAGTTAATATGATAAATATAACCTGTGAATAGGCAGTAAAGCTTCTGTATACTTTATAAGTGAAAAGAACTTGGAAAATGACATATTTTCAATGACAAATCAATATGAGCCAGCTTATGTTCATATTTATTGAATTTTACTTCACATAGGCTAGTACTTAAAAATTTAGCAAACCACAAAAGATCTTCAAACATTTTCAGCTAAAAACATGTAATTATCAGAACTTGAGGCAAGATTAAAGTAAGTCTACAGCTCTTTGAACACACATCTGCCCTATGAGTTAGATGATAGCTTCAATCACTATGAAAACTATCTATTACCATCTGACTTTCTTCTTAAATGCTCCAGCTCTGTAGAGTCTCTGAATACTTCATTGTCTATGTGTCAGGATCTTTCTTTGTTCCAAAAAGGTGTTCTACAGGTCTCTGAACTCTCTTATTTAAACTAATGCAGTTTGTTTGGGCATTATTGCAGTAAATTCATAATTGTTCAGGGACAGAAGGGGAATCCAGGGAACTACATGCCAGTAAGCCTGCCCTCGTGCTGGGGAACATTATGGAACAGATTATCTCAAATGCCATCACATGTCCAACCAGGGCAACAGACTCAGCCAGCATGGGTTTAGGAATAGCTGCTCCTCTTTGACCAACCTGTTCTCATTTTATGACCAGGTGACCCTCCTAGTGGATGATGGAAAAGTTATGGATATTTACATGGACTGAAGTAAAATCTTTGACACTGTCTCCCCACAGTACTCTCATGGAGAAGCTGGCAGCCCACAGCTTGGACAGGTGCTCTCTTCACTGGGTTAAAAATTGTACTCTTCTCTCTATTTTCCACACTTGATCCTCCCCAAACCATCCCCATTTCACTGACTTTGATCCCCTGAACATCTCAGAAGTCTTGTGCAGTACTGAAGTGCTCTGCCCTGCCCTCCACAGTAAAACCCGTGCCCCTGGGCAATGTCACCAGTCTGCGGGGCAACTCGGCCAGCCTCCCCTCTGACCCTGGTGTGAGTTATACCTAGGGGCCTCAGTGCTCCTTCACAGCTGTGTGGGTGAGACTTTCACAGTTTGATGACTCCTGTAATAGTCACAAAGGAGTTAAATCATAGTGTAATTTGGCTTCCCACAGCTTCCATTGCTCCTTTGGGCTCCTTTGTCTGTGTGAAGACCAGCTCATTATCTTACCTTATACAGGCTATCAAAGTTTAAATGTCCCAGGTATTCAACTGTGACATGCCTCAAGGAATATTTATTTACCTGCATTTGCATACATATATTTACAAATATTTATGCATTTATATGGAGATGTGTGTAGGATACACATGATGAAATGATGGAATAGAGAATATGCCTATTACATCTGAAGATGGTTGTAAAGACTGACATAACTTTGGAGAATGGTATTAAAGTGCAGTGATATGAATTTGATAATGATGAGCAGAGAGTCTGGTGCAATAATTACCCACATTCATGCTGGATTATGTTAAAAGAAAATTTGGACATTATAGTGGATNATCTAATTCCTTTAGACTGATAATTATGATTCTTTAAATGCAAGCCTAACAGTATTACAGTACCCTTATGTACCACTTTCCTGTAATAAGCATCTAAGGAACAAGTTTCCTGTAAAAGAAGCTATTTTGCTACATACGGTCATCATATTAATGTGCATGACATTTTACGTTATCACGTAGGCTGGTGAATAGAAATAGCTCAATGAAGTCACAACAGATAATCCAGTATCCAGAGCATGAAGAGGAAACCTTTCCTTTCAAAGCAGAAAGGACCAAGATTGGCACACATGAGCACATATTTAAAGGTGTTGTTATTTAATTGATATATTTGTGTTTCAAGCTTCAAATGTGGAACATATAATGAGAAGCCTGTTCTGGAAGTAATGAAATCAGTATCAAAATTCTCATGGCCATCATGATTAGCTTTCTAAGGCCTCTTCACAGGCCTTCTGGTTTTTGGTGCTGGCTTATGTTTGTAATGCAATAAGGTATGATTTCATGGGAGTTAAATAAGAATAAACACAAGTAAGAAGTAGGACACTATGAAATGAAAAGAATGACAGGATATTTTAAAGCCTGATTTTTTTTAATGTATTAGTAGTCACATAAACACCTTTCATATGGCCCAAGAGAGAGAGACTA
>VZTZ01024427.1:9176-19720 GCA_013400955.1 Drymodes brunneopygia | reverse complement strand
AATTGTCCCCTTCCCATGCTGTGACATTCATCACCAGGAGCAGCCATGATTTCCCTGTCCCTTCCCTGCTCATTCCCAGGGAAGGAGTCTCTCCTGCAGGAGCTCCGGGTGATTCAGCGTGGAGCTCTCCCAGCCTCCCCTGGCTCCCTCGGTTGTCAGGGAGGATGGGCTGAGCTGAATTTTAACAATCCCACTTCCCTGCAGCTCCTTCAGCACCAGCGGCAAAAAAAAAAACGGGAGCCTTGGAGACGTCCTGGGTGTGGAGCACATCCCACTGCAGGAGCTGTGTCCTGGGGAGATCCTGCTGGGAATCTCCTGGCCTCCAGCCCACAGAGATCCTCTGTCCTGGGCACCTTCTGCTCCCTCCNCCCTTCTCCGGGACACCTAAAAAAAAAAAAAAAAAAAAAAACAACAAAAAAAAAAAAGGGAGATCTAAAAGGCATTTTAGGCACTTTCATGTGTTTGGAAACAAATCCTCCTCCTCCAAACGTGTCCTGGATCCCTTCGCTTTGGGGTTTTTGGGATTCAGCTGGAGAGGGACTGGAGGCAAGGGATGGAGGGACAGGACACAGGAAATGGCTTTAAGCTGTAAAAGATTAAATTTAGATGGGATATTGGGAAGGAATTCCTGGCTGGGAGGGTTTGAGGCCCTGGCACAGGGTACCCAGATTTGCTGTGGCTGCCCCTGGATCCCTGGCAGTGCCCAAGGATGTCCAGGCTGGATGGGGTTTGGAGCAGCCTGGGACAGTGGGAGGTGTCCCTGCCCATGGCAGGGGTGGCACTGGATGGACTTTGAGGCCCCTCCCAACCCAAATCCATCCAGGATCCCATGATTCCCCCTGTCACACGGAAATGGAATTTTGGGAGCCCACTCTCGCTGAGGGAAGGCTCTGCCCTGCCCAGGCTGGACCCTCCCCATTCCCAGCGGGATGGGGGAGCCTTGCGGGAGCCCCACTGGATTCACCCCCTGACTGAGGGATTCCCTCCCTCACAGACCCTGCAGAGCCCAGACTGGGACTCCATAAAAGGGCTGGATAAACATAAAAAAGAGCTGGAAATTGAGATTCCCACTCCTCGAGCCACATCCCCTGCCTTGGCTCGGCTCCATGCACGGAGCATCCCCTGTGCCAGCTTGGGAACAGGGAGCAGCAGCTCCTTCCGCAGCCACTTGCTATTTTTTCCTGGAGAAAATAAATTTTTTAGGGGTTTTTTTGCAGTGTCTGTCCTAGAGCATGGACAAGAAAGGTTGGTTATGAATTATGGAGGGCTGAGTCCTCCGTGGAGGGGGAAGGAAAATCCAAGGAGCCTCAGGAGGGGGAGCTCAGCATCGCTCAGGATGGATGGGGAGGAGCCAAGGGAGATGGGAATCCCACCAAAACCTTCTCCTGACCTTGGGAAGAGCTCCTGGGGCTCTCTGAGTGAGCAGGGAACAGATTCCACATCCACATTCCATCATCCAACCCCAGCCCTGCCAGCGGCTCCGGAGCCCTGCGAGGACAATGAAAAATTCAGCAAAGGCGGCTGGAGAGAAAGGCGGGATCACGGAATTATTTGGGGTGGAAAAGACCTCCAGGATCACCGAGTCCAAGCCCTGAAGCAGCATCTGAGCACAGGAACTTTAATTGGGCTCTGCTCAGGGAGGAGAGGAGGAGGAGGCAGCGTCCTCCTCCCAGCTCCTTGATCAACTGGATTTGGGAGGAATGAAAGAATTTGGGAGGAAATAGAGGAAAACATTGTTTAGTCACTTCTTGAGGGAAATCAAAAAGGTTTTGCTTTGGGAAACGGCAGAGCTGGGCAGAATCCATAACTCAGAGCAGCCCCTGAATCCCAGAGGGGTGGGAACTCCTGGCTGTTGGGATCAAAGGGGAAATGTGGATCCATCCGTGTCCCTGGGACAGAGAGGGATTCCAGCACGGGCAGAAATGGAACCTGGCCTGGGGAGGAAGGAGTTGGGCTGTGCAGGGGTGTGAAATCCAGTGTGGGCTGGCAGATCCAGCAGAGAACTTCCATNCCAAGTTGAACTCAGGGACTTCCCAGGGAAGAAAATCCCCATCCCTGTGTGGTTGGCAAGAAAGGAGATGCAGGAATTGGATTGGGGGATGATTTGCTCCTCCCATTTTTTCCTTCCCTTATCCTATTCAGTCATTCCATGAGCCCATCCCAGGGGAGCTGCTCCTGGAGCACACAGAGCCAATCANCACGACGTTTTTCCCCATTTTCTGGAGCAGGCCTATCAATTCTCAGCTGCTCCCTTCCTCTTGCTTAATTGAAAATGTCACTGTTTGTACTTAATGAGACTCTCTGCCCTGTTCCAACCCTGTCAGAAGAGGCTTTATCCCAAATCCAGTCCTAAAAACCCGCTGCAGAAGTTCCTGCTGCCATAAATCCATGAGGGATTCAGGAGAGCTGCCGGGGCCAACAAGGATTTGAACCCCAGGTAGGAAAATCACAGCTATTTTTCCAATTCCTCTCCATCTTTTTATTAATTCCATAAATTTCCCTTGTCCTCCCGTGCTGCTCTGGGCTTTGTGCAGGGATTTGGAGCCCCAGGAAGGGCAAGGAGCTGGAGCAGCAGTGGATGGGTGGAGCCCTCACCCCTGGAGGGGTTGAAAATCCGTGTGGATGTGGCACTTGGGGACATGGGACAGTGGTGGCCTTGGCAGTGCTGGGTCTCCTCCAACTCTTGGCCCCCACTCCATGGCAATATCATCCCACTTCTTTTCCTTTGTTTTTTGAAAAGATGTGTGGAAAGGTTGGAAAACCTGACCTGCAGAGTGAAAACAAACATCTCCTGATGCTGCTGCCGCTGTTTTTTGGGGATAATGGGAGAGCAGCAGTGGGGATGGGAGGTTGGGAAGGCTCTGATTCACAATTCCCCATCCTACAATGTTTACAGCGCTTGGGCTGGGAAAAATACCTGTTCCCAGGAAGGCTCCTCAATAGGCTTGGCTCTCTCCTCGCTGCCATCGCTTAGTAACAGCTCTATTTTTAAATGCTGAGAGGGTAATAGACCAAAAAAACCAGGAGTTTACTCAGTCTCTGATCCAGCAGGCACCAAACCCTGCGGGATGGGATCAGGGATTGTGGGATCAGGGCCAGGAGCTGCCCACACCAACCTTCGGCGCTTCCAGCCGGGGGAGGAAAACCCCAAAACTCAAATCCGTGCAGTCCTCAGCTCACGGTGACCTCCTGGAGAGCCCATCCCGTCCCTGGGAGGGGTGGGATGTTCCTGGGGCAGTCACAGGGGGGCTTGAGGGGATGGAGAGTGAGGGTGAAGGAGGATGAGCCTGGGAGGAAGGAGCAGGAGATCCTCAGGGGGAAGTTTCTTCAACCCCCTTCCACTTTGGAAAGGAATCCTGGAATGCCAGGCTGGTTTAATCAACTGGATTTGGGAGGACCCATTGAGTTCCACTCCTTCCATGGGCAGGGTCACCTCCCACTGTCCCAGGGACACCTCCCACTGTCCCAGGCTGCTCCAAGCCCCAATGTCCAGCCTGGCCTTGGACACTTCAGGGATCCAGGGGCAGCCACAGCAAATCTGGGAATTCCACTCCAGCCTCTCCCCATCCTCCCTGCCAGGAATTCCTTCCCAATATCCCATCCATCCCTGCCCTCCTTCAGCTTAAAGCAAAATCTCCACCAGTTTCTGCGAAAATACCTTCCCAGGAGTATCCAGACCTCCTAAAATCTGATTTGGGGAGCAGCTTTACAATTCCCATGGATTTGGGAGCACCACCCATTTCCCCACTGCCTGGATCCCACTCGGCTGCACCTCTGGCCCATGGGATCTTCCCTCCTGGAGAATATCAGGATAAATGGGATCGTTTATCCTGTGCCCCATCCACTGAAGGTCATGGGATTTTATTCATTTCCCAGGGCTTTGCAGCAGAATTCCCTCCATCCAGGCCTGGTGTTGATCATTCCTCTCGTTTCCCAAGGATCCAGCAGATGAACTCCTGGAAATCCCTCGGGAACACTGGAAGGGAAAAAAGGAGAGCCCATAAATAAAGAGCTGAAGACAAATCCCTGAAGCCTTGTGCTACCACCACCCCTCCTGGTGGGTTTAATCCGTTCCTATGAGGAATTTGGCATTAAATCTGTGCCCAAATCCCCGGATTTGGTGAAGAGGTGCCAAACCAAGGCTCCGGGGGGGTTTGGGGACAGCAAAGCCTTCGCTGTGTGCACCTCCCACACCACCCAATCCCCCTCCTGCTGCAAAGTGCTCATCAGAAGGAGGCCACAAAGCAGAAGGAGGTGCTGGTTTATTTTGGAGCTCTCCCAGTGACGCTGCTGCGGGAGCCCTGCCAGGCTGCAGCTGCCTCTGCTCGGCTCCTGTGCCCTGCCCACGGAGGGACCTGGCCATGGCAGCTCCTCCAAAGCCACCCCCGGAGGGGAAACCCGCGAGGTGCCAACACCCAGAGAGCCGGGGATGATTTAGATCTGCTGGAGAGCTGGTGGTTATCAGAGCGTGGCAGGAAAACAGGTGTTGGAAGGGAAATTACGGGAGGTGAGCGATGGATGGAGCCCTGAGGGTGCAAACGGCATTTCCCGGGATATTTAAAGGCAGAGGGACCCCGGCAGTGAACCCTGGTGGAGGAGGACGCTGGATCAGCTGGTTTGGGCTGTTCTGTGAGGGGATGTTTGGGCCTGGCCGGTTCTGTGACCTGTCCTGGAGCTGTCCTTGGTGCCACTCCTGTCCCAAATGCACACCTGGAGCTGTCCTTGGTGCCATTCCTGTCCCAGCTCCTCCCTGCACACCTGGAGCTGTCCTTGGTGCCATTCCTGTCCCAAATGCACACCTGGAGCTGCCCTTGGTGCCATTCCTGTCCCCAATGCACACCTGGAGCTGTCCTTGGTGCCATTCCTGTCCCCAATGCACACCTGGAGCTGTCCTTGGTGCCATTTCTGTCCCCAGTGCACACTTGGCACTGTCCTTGTTGCCATTCCTGTCCCCGCAGCTTTCCAGCTCCTCCCTGCACACACTCACACACACTCACACACACTCACACACACTCACACACACTCACACACACACACAGGTGCTCCTGGCACTCCAGCCCGCAGCTGAGCACGGAATCCTGGAATGCTTCAGGTGGGAAGGGACCTTAAAGATGCTCCAGATCCTTCAAAACCCATCTAATCCCACACTCACCTGTGAGCAGCACAAACCCCGGCAGAGCCAGGCACTGCTCCCCTCCCACGGCCTCACCTGCCCACACCTGGCCCAGGAGGATCGTTTATCCCTGTTCTCCCTCTCCCGTTGGGAATGACAGTGCTCCAGGGCTGGGAACCACCCGTGACAGAGCAGTGGCTGCTCCCCCTCCCTTCCCACCTCACCCCCACGGCCCGGATTTTAATTTTAGAGGCAGAGAAAATGCCCGTCTCTGAAAGGTCAGGAAGAGGGAATGAAGAGAGCCCGTTGCAGCGTGGATACGGCGGAGCACACGGCGAGCCTCTGCTCCTGCTCCTGCTCCTGCTGCAGTGCCTGCAATGTATTTTTGCCACACGTTGCTGCAGAGTGCAGCCCACTGCAGCAAAGGAGGGGAGCAAATTCCCTTCCTTCCCTTCCTTCCCTTCCTTCCCTTCCCAGGGCCGTGTGCCCCGAGGAGAAGCTCGGCACAGCCCCCAGCCCTGGCAGGCTGGCAGCACCCGCTGCTGGGGAGCCTGTGCAGCAGAGCCAGCCCCGATCCCCCACGCTGGCACGGCAGCTGGCAGCGACCTTCAGCTGCTCTTCAGACGGGCGGCTCCGGCTGGGAATGTCACGCCTGGATCGTGGGGAGCTGAGAGGGAATTGTGTGTTTGAGAGGCAGCTGTGGAGGAAGGGATTCAAGCACTTTGTGTAGACCTGGAGAGCTCGGCGGCGCCAGGGAGGAATTTTAAAAAGGAGGGAAGGGTTTTGTGCTCCACCTGGGAAGTTGGTTTGGAGGAGACAAAATGGAAATTGGATCAGGGGTTCTCCTGACAAAATCCCTGACCCCTGACCCCACTGAACATCCCAGTGGCTCCCAGAGTGTCACAGAACCACAGAATCCCAGACTGGTTTGGTCAGAAGGACCTTACAGCTCATCTCATCCCACCAGGGATGCCTCCCACCATCCCAGGCTGCATCCCAGAGCAGGAGATCAGGATTGTCCCAGCTCCTCTCCCGAATTCCTGTGTCCTTTTGGTGAGAGAGGGAGGAGGGAGCAGTTAAAGCTCCCTGGTTGTTACGTTTTATATCAGGTTTTGGAAGTGCTTCCAGATGATGGAAATGGAATGATTTCAGTGTTAAAAGAAGAAATGAGTTGTTCCAGTTTGGAGGAGGGTTATCATTCTTGCAGGTCCAGCCTGATGATGTCATCACTCCAGAAAAATGAACCTTTTCCCAAATTACCTTCGATGCAGGGACGCAAATATCCCAAGTTATTCCAGCGGCTTGCCCTCAGTCCCACACTCCTCCTCTCCTCCTGCATCCGATTTTTAACCTCAGCCCTTGCCAAACTCCAAAGGCTCCGGTGACCCAGGAGCTTCTCCAGCCCCTCAGAGCTCTGTGCCAGGGAGGGAAGCTCACAAAGCATCATCCTGATGGATCAGCTCCAGCAATTCCTCACGGATAATGACAATTATCCATCGGCTGCACGCTGGGAATGAGGAGGGAGGGCAGTACCCAGCTGCTTTTTGGCTTTCCATGAAGATTTTCCTCCTTTTCCATCCTCATTCTTCATCTCCTAAATTCTGCCACAGTCAAAATTCCCAAACTCGTTGACTTTGTGGGCAGAGGCTGACAGGTCCCTCCTGCCCCACCCCTGCCACCCTCTCCCAGCTCTCTGTCACATCCCCAGAAGGTGACCTGAACCCCCTCCCCGTGTCTGTGGCACCACGGCCGTGCCTCATCCCCTCCTCTCAACCCCACAATTAAAATCTCCAGAAATGGAGATCAGCTTTGTCTGGGAATTCACCAAGTAGCTCTTGAGAGGACTTGGTAAAACCAGAGGGGAAACAAAAAATATATTGGGAATTCTAAAGGGAGAATGCTCCAAGTTTTGCAGCTCCACCATTTACTGAATAGAAATGTCCTTGAAACTGATCCTTCTCTCCATAGGCCAGACTTATAAAAAATAGGAATAAAAATAGCTTTATTTCAGGGTTACCTATGTGATGCTTTGATTTAGGCCCCACCTTCCCAGCTGGGCTTGATCAGACCCTTCTGAGCCCAAACCTGCAGAACCCTCTCAGGGAACACATCCAGCTTTCCTGGGGAATTTGCTGAAAGAATTTCATTAATCCAAACTTTGCCTTGGCCAGGCCCGCAGCAGGGAAGGGTTTTTTTTTATAGGAGCTTGTCAGGGGAAATGCATGGAAGAGCAGCAGTAAAGCCCAGCTTAGGGACTTGTTCCAGTGATCAGCTGCAGTTCTGCATCAGCAGAGCTCAGGGATGTGCTGGCATCCACATTTTTCACTCTTCTGGCATCCCCATTTTTCACTGCTCTGGCCTGCTCTTTGCTGGCCTTGCTTTTCCTGTCTGCACTGGGGTCAGTGGCGCTCGGAACTGGTGTGAGGCGATGGCAACTGGGGATTTGAGTTCCACAGCTCCAGCCTGGCCCTTCCCAGCTCCTCTTGGCTCGGGGGGTTCAGCCCCTGGGAAGGTTCCCACCTCCCCCATCCTCCTGCAGCTCCCCCTGTGTTTCTCCCACCCCACACTTGCCTTTTTCAGGCAAGAAAGGTCTCTATTTTGTACATTTGGACTCGGCTTTTCCAGGGGTTTTTCAGTTCCTCGGTACTCCTCAAAACCTTGGTGTTTTTCAGGAATATCGGGAAGGGAAAGAACTCTCGGCTTTAACAAAAAATTCCTCTCTTGTGCTACTGTGGAGTTCCTGGGAGACAAATTTCCATCCCCTGCCTCTCCAAAGCTGCCGCTGTCCCAGCTGACCTTGGACACCCCCCACGCCACCCCTGAGATCAGAATCACTGGGTTGGGTTGGGTTGGGTTGGGTTGGGAGGGACCTTAAATCTCATCCCATCCCACCCCTCCCAGGGCAGGGACACCTTCCACTGTCCCAGGCTGCTCCAAGCCCTGTCCAGCCTGGCCTGGGGTCACAGGGGCAGCCACAGCTTCCCTGGGCAACACCAAACCAGGGGATGCCCGCTCTGAGCACTGCAAAAGTGTTGCTGGAGCAAAACTTTCCTGGTCCCAAATTCAGTTCCCACTCGGAGATGGAGAGAGGGGGAGACTGGGAGTGTCCCCAGAGCAGGAATTCATCCGTCAGTGACAGGGAGAGGAGAGGTCACCAGTGTTGCACAGCTGGCAACAGAAGGAACACGCAGGTTCCAGAGCAGCAGTTGAATCTCCAGGCAGGACCAACCAAAAGGGCCTCTCTTCTTTATTCTCTTATTCATTTATGTTTGTAAAGACAATCAGGGATTGGTGAGAGGGGTCAACACCTCTCTAAGTTCACAGGATAAAGACATGGTCAATCATCTTTCTCCACCCCAGGGGAAAGGAATGAAAAACAATCTACAAGTGCAAAACAATCCCGGCCAGTTAAAAAAAACAAGGACCGTGTTTACAGAAAATGCAAGAAAAACTTGTACTATAAAGTTACATCATGGGACCCTGCAAAAGCAGGGTGACAACCCACGTGCAGGGGATTGTCCCCAAGGAGCTGGGCTGGGGAGCTGGCTGCTGGCACAAACCCTGCTCTGATCCTCCTCCAGCTCCCTGGATCAGCCAGGCAGATTCCACAGGGCTGGAAGAGCGAGGTGCCGACCTCACCCAGCACAGAGCTCTGAGGCCACCGTGTCCCCACTGCCACCCTGAGCCACTGTCACAGGCCTGCCGGGAGCTGAGGGTGGCAGTGGCTGCCCCAGGGAACCCGGGGTGGCCGGGAATGGGACACGGCAGGACCGGGGCTGGGGTTTGCTGAACAAAGAGTGACATCCGAGGAACTGAGCGGCCCCAGGAGCTGCTGCTGCTGCCACCGCTGCTCTGAGGAGCACCGGGAGAGGCTGCGGGAGCCCAGCCTCGTGGGCAGTGATGTGGTGGGAGGTGTCCCTGCCCATGGCAGGGGGTGGGACGAGGAGAGCTGAAAGGTCCCTCCCAACCCAACCCATCCCATCCCATTCCGTGTTTCCATGAACTCCTGGGGAGTCCCCAGGATCGCTCCAGGTCACACACAGACACCAGGGCAGGGTGGGAGCAGGGTGGGACATCCATCGTTTCTGTCCCTCAGTGGTTGATGTTCCCGGGGATGGAGGACAGCTGGGACAGCCAGGGTACCCAGGACAGCCCGGACAGCCAGGGCAGCCTCACCCCCGGGCACGATGCCCCTGCCAGGTGTTCCCCATCACCCCCGCGGTTTCAGCCCGTGGCCTGCGACACCCCAGCCCTCAGGGGACACTGAGCTGTCACCAGCACCGCCCGCGCCGCCCCCGGGAGGCTCTGAGCNGGCTCTGAGCCCCTTTCCGCTGCCCGGCCCCGCACCTCGGCCCGGGTGAGGAAATGGCTCCTGCCGTGAGGAAGGAGCGGTGCGATGTCCGAGCGCGGGGCCGGGGCCGGGCTGGGGACCGGGGGATGCTCCGGGGATGCTCCGCTGGCGGGGCTCCCCCGTCGGGACGGGGACGGGCGGCACCGCCTGCGCGCAAGGAGCGCGGTGCGCGCAGCCCGGGCTGGCTCCGCGCGGAGCCGCCCCCGCGCAGCCCCCGCGGAGCGCTGACAGCTCCCAGCCCTTTGCGATCGCACAGAGCCTGCCTGCGGCGGGGGTCGGGCTCGGCGCAGCTCCTGGAAAATTCTGCGCCCTTGGCAGCGCCGGCGGAGGCGCGGGGAGGGTGCGGAGGAGGACAAACCGCGGTCCCGCGTGGCGCTGCGTGCCCCGGGCCCGGCCCGTCTGTCCATCCCTGCACAAGGCCGCCGGGTGCTCACGTTGGCTGCCCGGGGTCTGGGGGGCAGCGGGGCGATGGGCACCGGCTCAGCCCCGCCGTGGAGGGTTCGGGGGAGGCTGGGCAGGTGCTCGGAGCCCGCGTCCCCCGGCCCCATGTCGGTGTCGCTGCCGAGGGACAGCGTGTGCCGAGGCCACCGAGCTGCCTTTGCTCGTTTTCTCTGGGAGGCTGGGCCGGGGAGGGTCACGGACAGGAGAGCCCTGTTGAAAGTTCCTCGGTTTTGGGGAGACAGAAACGATGCGATGGATATTTTTTGCCGTGCCACTCTCTCCATCTAAATCCCTTCCTTTTGCCTCTGTCCATCCGTGATTTCCAGCTAAAAACTCCGGCCACGTGCCGTTGCTCGGTGCCTTTAACCTCAGGTGTTCCAAGCGAGAATAATCCTTAGGAACAGCTGAAATCCCGAGCGTTTCCCTCCCCGTTCCACGAGCAGAGAAGTGACTTAATCCGGTGGGTTTTGCTGTTCCGCATCTGCTCGCTCAGCTCCTCACNCACATCACATCACATCACACCTGCCCGCAGCGCATCCCCCGCACATCCCGCACAGCAACCCCCGCCCCGCGGGGGGGAAACGGCCGCGTCCCGCCCCCCCCGCACCGCCCCTGCGCCGCCGCGGAGCGCAGCGCGGG
>VZTZ01024426.1:8743-35811 GCA_013400955.1 Drymodes brunneopygia | reverse complement strand
ATATTGTTATTATATATTTTGAACTTTCAAAATTGTACTTTATTGCAGAGAGAGGCAAATTCTACCTCAGCAACTTTTGTCCATCTCTTGAAATTTGCTGGAATCTCAAGTGGGATTAACCAGCAGAAATGCAATAGTAAAACAGAAGAGTTGGGGTCGCTGATTTTGCCTGTAAATTGAGCTTTATCCTGCATATCCAAAATCACAACACAGAGCAAAGGCACTCATTTCAAAAAACAGGAGGATAATTCACTTCTATTATAACCAGTTTAGATGAACTAATGTGAATACCAAATTATATGACTATATAGTAGATGAGTTATGAAGAAATGAACTTTGAATCCTGCATTGGGAGTACACCAGAAGTTTGGTCCACGCACCCACTTGGGAAACAATGCAGGGCCCAGTTCTCTTCTTATATACTTTGGACTGCTACAGATTAATAAAACTCAGAGCCACATTGAATGGTATGTTCTCTAATCACAGACCTTAGACTGCTGTCCTCACAACAAGCTTTGTGTGTTCCCCCAAAACACAGCCTGCCCAAAGCAGACATCCAATTTGGGCTCAGAAACAGAGAATTTGTTGCTTCCTCTGCTGGTCTGTTCCAATGGTTAGCCACTCTCACTCTTCAAAATGAGTTACTTATTTCCCATCTAGCATCCAGATATGGGAATGTATGTCAGAATAGCTCTGCTGATTTTAATCTGCTCCTCCTGATGAGAGGAGAACCTCCTCTGTTTGCTCCTGATCCTGACTTGGAGAGCCCATTAATGCTGCAGGTCTGAGTGCTTGGTGCCAGCTCTTTCAGCCAGCAAGCTGGGGATGTTCCTTACTGTCTTATTACTTTCTTCTGCTTTTTCCACTAAGTGGGCATTTGTTCCCTGAGTCAGCCCTTACATGACTGTTCTACCCACTCCTTTTTCCCCCTTTCTCCCCCAGCGGGGAATTGTTGCAAAGCACAGTGGTGCACAGTGCCTGCCATTCCCACGAGCAGGGCAGGAGTTCATTCTGCCCAATCATGAGTTATTCTGACTCTTTGAAATACACATGTGCACACAAAACCAGGAGCAAACCCACTCAGAATCTGTCTCAGAAATTCCTGCTGAAAGCTGTCAGTTATCCCACACTGACGTGAGCTCCCTTTTGGTCTTTTAAAGGTCAAACCCATCCTGTTGCAGAGGATCAGGAAGTCAGCGCATGACAAATCAGGAAGTTGCTAGAGAGTGATGAAATTTTCATTTTGGATCAATAATGAGCTATGACAGTGTCTAGGTAACAATTTTAACGCGTCTACTAGAACACGATTTTGTAATGTCGCAGCTAATCTTGTAATGATATCGCCACCTGGTGCCTGCTGCATCGTATACCAAGCTGCAGGGAACGCAGCGTTACTATGATAATTTCTGTGCCAGGTGCTGTGGGCTTCGTGTGAAATATTTGGCTCAAAACGCTTCTAGTGAGAGGGACAGGATGGGCACAGCTGATACCGAAACGCTGGAGCCTGGGTGTGTGATGGTTTTGGAACGTGGTGGTTGCCACCATTTGTAAAGGCAGTATAACCCTGTAGTTTACTGCGGGGTGTGTCTGCTGGGGGACACCGAGGTGGTGGCTGTGTCCCCTGTTAGCACCGTACAATGCAACGGGTGCTGCAGATCAGTGTACTGGCAATACCTTTTCCCCTCGTCATCCCAGTGTCCAGGAAAACTCCTCTTTTTTGAATACTCTCCAAACGCAGAAGAGTTCCTATTCATTTATATGGCCTTGGTGTTGGAGGGACATTGAATCACTTAGCAAGAGCCAGTTTCTGCTTCCCTTAAAGTGAGTCCCACAAGGTTCCAGAGCTAGGATTTACTCTTTGCTATATTGCACACACAATGAGGGCTGCAGGAGATAGACCTTCAGCACAGCATTGTAATCTCTAGTTATGCTGGGCAGATGACACCGAGAGATCTGATTTTATTCTATAATTTAGAATCACCTCCTTGTAGGTTCAATCNAGATCTGATTTTATTCTATAATTTTATTTCATGGTTTAGGATCACCTCCTTGTAGGTTCAATGCAGAGAAGACTCCATTTCCATGCCCTAATATGCTGTGAGTCCTTCATCCACATCAGCTTGGCTGAAGGGGTCTGTGCTGCTATGACAAGCAATTCTGTTCCCTCTGAGTAAAGAGAGTCCTGGAATGGCCTCTTCCTCACATCCTCTCTGCACATTGTCTTGAAGGGAGTACTTTTGGACAGCACTGGGACACCATCCCATGCTGTGCTGAGCTACAGAGTTTCACAATTGCCTCACTGTGCAGAAGGGAACTGGGAACTTGGCCACGACGATTTCCTAAGCTCCTTACATTGTACTGTGGTTTGCAAGAGCTTTTGTGTCCTAGGCCAAGCAGAGATGCCAGCTCACCCTTCCACCCTAAAATGCAGGCTCCAGGCAGGAGAAATATTCCCCTGCATGCTGTTGTCACCAAAAGCATGGGTTGCATGAGGCTATATGATGTCATGAGAAGGGTGGGCAGGGCAGTGGGGTGGGCTGGTTGTGAGCAGCAGGGAAAGGTGCAGCAGCTAGGAAGCCTGGCAGAGCAAAAAGTCCTGGAGCAGCATGATTTTTTCTAGTGGGTTTTTCTCTGCCAGGGAAGAATGGATCAAATCAAGGTATAGAAGGAAGAAGGTTGAACAGAGCAGTGGGGGCTACAGGAGAGAGATTAAGTTGGGGCAGATGGCAACCTCAGGAGTCACCTCAGAGAGGATCTGCTCCTGAAAACAGTGCTTGGTTCTTCACAGCCTCCATTCCCCTTTCTGTCACAGAGTATGGGGAAGGGGAGTAGCACCATCGATCCCCACCAAGACCTTTCCAGGATCTCAGTTGCCTGGCTGCCATGCCAGCTGTGGTCTGTCCATGGATGCAGGCAGACTTTATTTGCAGATGCTGACTGCCATGTTCCTAACAATTTCTCTTCCCATTCCCCAGCACACTCCATGTGGAGGAACCGTACTCCTGGGTGTGCCCTATGCTGGGTGTGCAGGTACACTCTTACCTGTGTAGGTGACCCCTCCAAATATTTAGAGAAGGTGAGGAGTCACCCTTGGACTCACTTCCGATCGTTTCCGTGTGCTTTATCCTGGGTAGACATCCCTGCTCAGCACTTTGCATTTGCTCCAGTGTTCAATCTTCAGCAGTCCATAGGCAACTCTGTCCCACTTGACAGGGCCTGTATTTATCCTGTTGGACATCTCTAGCCAGTGAGGGCACTAAGAATCAATGGCCCTATCTAGTCCCCACCTCTGAATTTTTGATGTATTAAGTACTTGCAGAATTGATTGACTTTGGAGCTGCTACAGTTCAG
Organism: Drymodes brunneopygia; assembly: GCA_013400955.1. Classification (NCBI taxonomy): domain Eukaryota; kingdom Metazoa; phylum Chordata; class Aves; order Passeriformes; family Petroicidae; genus Drymodes; species Drymodes brunneopygia. The sequence continues at coordinate 32,460 of VZTZ01024426.1, read as the reverse complement.
GAGTTTGGCCACCAGTCTTCCAATGAACAAACCAACACATCCAGCCAAACTTGAGCTTGCATTCATCAGCTAAGTGAAGGGAATTAGGCATATTGACACCAGATGAGAATCTGGCCCTGAAATATCCATAAGACAAAGAATGGAAAACAGGGGAAGCTTTCATAGATATTCCATTTAATGTTTGGTAAACTTTCCTGCTATGTTGCTAGGGGAATTTTAATACATCAACGTGTTTAAAATAGATCTCAGTGAGATGTTTGTAATTGGAGGTAACTCTCCCTCCACCCTGAACTTCCTTATTGTTCCCGGCACCATTTCATCTCCCTCCTATCTGTAGAAGACCCCCTTGCTGGCCCACTTCCTGCCCCTGTAGCAGNCAGGCATCCTCTAGCTTGAAAGCAAAAGAATTTGTCACTTCTTTTTCCTATTGACACCATATTATTTTCATCCATCTTTCTCCACTCCTTGGCTGAGCATACTGGTTTCTTACCTGTAATTACCAAGACTGATGACTTAGCTATGTTACCGACAATCACATGCCTCTTTCCCCTGACTAAACACTTAATGGCATACTCTTGTCATGATCCAGAACACTCTGTCAAAGAGCTCATTCCATTTTTGCTCTGTGTGTTGGCTGCTTCTGTCCTTTGTGAAGCATAGGTCAAACACAAACCTATTTTTGCTGAGAGGTAATTCCCCAATTGCCCCACCGATAATTTGTTGGCTGTCTTTATGGTTGGGTCTGAAATACCCAACTGTAATCAATTCACTATGATTATCCTGTGAGTCTGAGAGAAAGCCAGGAACAGACTGCAGGTTAGAATCTTGAATCTCTTGAATGTCACTCAAGGCCTCCATTTTAGCGGATAATTAGAATGTTCTTCTCTGCTCTGGGTTCTTCTGCAGTTCTCTAGGATTGTGTCAAAAGCTCCACACAACAGTTTTTCTGGGCTGGAAAGATATACTCCTGAAAGGGAAAAGAGTATAAACAAAAGATAAAGGATAAAGAAAAATTAGAAACGTCATTCCCAAGGGAGTGTTCTCGACAATCTGTTAACGTTGCATTGGCGAGTTCATAACTACTTCCAAAAAAAGTCACAAACTCTTTGCAGAGCAGCTTGAACCTCTGCTGATGAATTGAAGGAAATTTGTTCTAAAGAAAATACATCACATGAAGTTAACTCACAATGCAGGATCGGCCAAAACCAACACCACGGAACAGGAATTCCTTCATTTTAACAATGCCATAATCTCATTGCAGGCTGAGCAGTAACATTAGAAACCGCACATGTAACACCTTCCCTTGCTGTTAAAATTTGGCAGTAGTGACTTAAAAAAAAAATCCTAAAATCAATGTAAATCTTTAGCCTGGATGCATTTGTTTCATTAAGAGGATTTATGAGTTAACCACTTACAAAATCCAATCAATGTAGTGTTAGGGTTCCTATGTTTTATTCCAGGACTATATGTAATGTGTTATTCAAAATACACTGCAGAATAGTTCAAAGCTGACACTGCAAGTGCTGCATGAGCTGTGGAGGAGGGCTGATTTTCCACTGCTCTGTTATGTGCTAAATCACTGTAGTTCTGTCTCCTCCTGCAAGGCCAACTTGACCTGACTGCTTTTCCTAATTACATCGCTTCCATTGAAAGGACAAAGGTAACCACTGTGAATCATGCTGTCAAAAACCCAGGCATTACCTTCCATGGTTCTTCATTTACATTACAATTAAGTGCCTTTTGGTTCCAAAAACTAATTCCTTGCAAAGCTGGGGCAGAAGAGCTCTGTGTGAGGACTCCCTGGGCTCTGGATTGGTCGTGATACACCATTAAGGCAGACATAGCATAGAGCAGCTGCATGGTCACTGCCACAGCTCCTGGCCTGCAGCAGTAGCTGTGACCTCCTCTGTTCCTGTATGGAATGACTGTGAGAAACAGGCCTGGTTGCAGGTCAGTAGGACAAACACAGACCTGTCTCCTTGGGCACACAACAGCTCCTGCTGTTTGCCTGCTACAGAAGGAATTGCTGCAGCAATACAGGCAACTCCTGCACGTGGCTTCTCCGGACCTCCCGCACCTCCCGGGCTCTGAGCCTCCAGTGGAAGCATAGAATGGTTTGGGTTGGAAGGGACCTTCAAGAGAACATTGTTCCAATCCCCCTGACATGGGCAGGGACACTTCCCACTAGACCACGTTGCTCAGAGCTCTAGCCAGCCTGGCCTTGACCACTACCAGGGATGAGGGTTATATACCAGTAATCCAGGAATATCCCTGGGCTGGGATTTGTTCCATCTGACTGAATGTGTGAGTTAGAAGTGCAGTAACACTAGGCACTGTATATTAATGATTCAAGATGTTATGGAGATCTTCTACAGCAAAGATGCTGTGTGATATTAGCAGATCTTTTGGGCAAGGAGGAGCAGGAACTGGTTGTTTATTTGAGCAGGGATCTTTTTCCCTTTCTTCTTCCCTACTCAGATCAGATTCTCATATATTGGACAAAAAACCTACTAAAAACCAAACAAGACAACAAAAAAGGTTTCCAGAGGTTTTTCTGATTTGTAGAAACCTGGTTCAGGCATTTTGAAGATAGAAAATTCCTAGACTGACAAAAAGTTTTAACTCACATTAGGGAAGGGGATAAAAGGATGACAAAACCCACATCATTATTTCCTTTAGGACAGGAGGCTTCACAGGGAGAGAAACCTGTGTGAAATAAAGTGATTATTTCTACTGCTGTCATTCTGAACAGTGTGGGCACTATCAGAGCCTCCACCTTCATTCAGCTTAAACAATAATTTAGCCTTTTCCTTCACAGCATTGGGACATCCTCACGTGTCCAGCCACAGACGATCAAAACCCTGTGTGTATTTGTCAGTGATGCAGAACATTTTTCCTTACAGACATAGGACAGTTTCCAATCCATTTCAGCTAGAAAGATCAGTTGGAATGGGATTTGAGATGAGAGAACCTGGGCTCATTTCCCAGTTCTGGCACGTACATCTTGCAGTCTTGGGCAAATCTTAGCTCTGTCTGTTCTGAGCTATTTGGGGCAGGCACTTTCTCATTTGCTATACATACATGAAGTGCTTAGCACAAAGGGGACTCCAACCACTCATGAGTAACCAGCAACAGATGGTTATAAGTTGTCACTGTGACTAGGTATTCCCACTCTGATAGTTTTTGCTAGCAATCTTCATCTTTTAAGAAATCTTGCCAACAGGCCAGAACCAGAAGGATGCAAAAGAAAAACTAAATGAAGGAGTCCATTTTCAAAATGTCTCTTTTCCAGATCTAAAATACTGAAAAGGCTTTCCACTGTAGGAACTGAGATGCATTGAATAAACTGGCAAAGTCCTGCTAAAGCCAAATGTCAGTGCTGTGCTTACTTAAATCCATGGTAAGCTCATCTTTTTGACTTCCAGAAAAGGCGTAAAGAGCTCTTTTGGGACAGATATTTCCTTAATCTCTTACTTGCATTTGCTCAAATGAGCTTTTCACAATTAGGAGTTTCCCTGTTTGGCAGCACTTCTGCATTGTCACAGGCAGAGATGACATAATAAACTACTCTTACGCATTTTCTGGAGCTCTTCTGAGTAAAAATAGTGGCCCTCAGCTTTAATCTTTGGAACTCCGCGTCTCGGCGCAGCTATTCTGATGGCAGGGGTGAGCAGATCTGGCTAAGGCAGGAAACAGATGTATCCTCTTATTCTTAACATAAATTTTGGGGGTTTATTTTTTGGTTAGCTGAAGTCCTAATCTCACTTTTGATCGAGTGCAGAGGAAAAGAGTAATTAGTGAAGTATTAGTGTTATTATTATTTCCTGACATTAACTCTCCTGCTACTTGTCCATCCTTTTCTCAGGCCCAGCAAAATGGTGTATGGCTTGAACAGCCAAAGAGCATTTTTTATTGCTGGTCCCTCTCTGAGCTCTGAAGTTCAGTGTCTTCCCTCCGCCAAGCTATGTGGGTGGTAAGTGCCTCAGAACAGTATAGCTTAAGCAGGAAGTGGAATATGTTTTATTAGTGGAGTTTTTGTCATTGGAAAACTGTTTTCCAAATGCACTGTTTTGGTTTTTTTTTATCTGCAGAGCAGATACAAATGTAGTTTATAACAACTATCTTATTGTGCAGCAATGTATAATAACTAATATCTATTAACATGACTGTTGTGATTTTAAAATTAACAAGTCAATTTTGAACATGATTCCAAATAATGCATAATTGCAATTTGGCTTAAGCCATCATAGAGGTGGTCAAGGAACAAAAAGAGAGGAGTCAATTTACCAAACATCCAAGCCAAGAACTGGCCCCTCATCCTCTGAAGGTGAGACCTACAACTAGGAACAGGAGATTTGTCCTGCCCATTGCTTTCCATGAGAATGAGTACCACAAAATTTCTGACATCTCTCTTCTCACCCTATTGCAAAAAGCATAATCATTTGTTGTGCAGCAGGCAGTACAAGCACATCCTTCCCTCCGAACATCTGGTCTGGATAGATACTCCAGGGACCATGAGGAGATGCAGAGTGGGTTTTTTTTTTTTAACTCTCCTTCTTTTTCTCTATTTTTTTTTCAGCTATTACATAATAGTTGATTTTTGGCAGCTGTAGTTATCCCTGGGGAAAAGTTTTTTTTTCCCTAAGCAGTAAAGATAGTACTTCTGGCCATATTACAAACATTTATGTAATTTTTTTACACAAACCTGCTACGTGTGTACCTTTCTAGTTACTGTGGTATTGTTCTCAGTATATCATAACTCTACAGTGTAAGATAGTTATGAAAAGATATGCCTCCTGTAATTTCATTTTCCTAAGAATCAGAAATTTATTTTGAAGGCAACATTTTCTAAGAAAGGCAAGTTTTATTCAAAGCCATCCCTATATTCAAGCACAGATAATCATTCAAGAGGCAATCTAGTCTATTTTCATAAAACTCTTTAGATCTTTCATCATTGTGTTTAATTGGCTTTCATTGTGCTCAGCTGCTTTTGATACATTTTGACACTTTATTTAAAACCCACAATTACAGTTGAGACTCATTTGGCCACTGAGGCAGATTCATTTCTGAGGTAAGTCAGTGAAATCACACAATATCAGGGTTGTCAAGGTTGGAAAATACCTCTGACATCATAAACCCAACCACTAACACAGCTGTGGCTCACCCCCTAAACCATGTCCCCAAGTGCCACATCCACACCTTTTCTCAACACTTTCAGGGATGGTGACTCAACCACTTCCCTGGGCAGCCTGTTCCATTGCTTGATAACCTTTTTGGTGAGTAGTTTTTTTCCTAATATCCAATCTAAATCTCTCCTGGAAAAACTTGAGGCCATTTCCTCTTGTCCTGTCACTTGTTACCTGGGAGAAGAAGCCATTTTAATTTGTGTTTTTTAAACACATCAATTTGCCTAGAAGCTTCCTTTAAGATCTTCAGTATTAAATCAGCATTATTTGTCTTATTCAATATTTCGATTGAAGACAAGGAAGAAGAGGAAGAAGAATGGGGATGCTGCACAGAACAACCTGCTGGCCAGTGCTAGAAAATAAAGCAACTTGTGTTGTATGGGTCACAACCCCCTGCAGGCTGGGGGCAGAGTGGTTGGAAAAGCTACCTGGTGGGAGAGTTCTCAACTAAGATGGTTCAATTAATAAGTATTTTAGTGTTGATTGCTAAACCAAATCCATCTACATTTTTTCAGGGGACCCATTCGGAGGAGCTGCCCATTTTTGCAGCCATAGTTTTATAGAGGAACTCTGATCTTTTTGCTGAGACACCTCTAAGAGAGTCAAAATTTTGGAATTCAAAATGTGCTCGTTTTTTCTTTTCTATGGTCTTGTAGCAATCACAGCATGCTCATTATTTTGGGGGTGTGATAACATGATGCAGATTGAAAGGGCCTCGTGTTACATCATCTTTGGTGATGGAAAGTAAAAATTCTTGAAGTGGGTGGAGAAAGAATTGTTACTGTTCTTTGCCACCCTGAAATGATAAGTGCTTGGAAAACTCCCAGAATGATATTAAAGTGCCTAAAAAAGTAAATATTTACCCTGCACACAAATCTTTTTGATCTGTCAGTAGCTGAATTTGATTATTCTTCTGTTGGTTTCTATTATTTGAATGGGTATTTGCAGACAGATGGCCTCTTACAGTGTTAATAAAAACACCTTATGTAGAATGATTGGGCTGTATAGTAATTGGGGAAATACTGAGGATTAGGAAAGAGAATAGCCTGCCAAAAACCAAGTGTCTGTTTACACATATTTAATTCCTTCTTATAGCAAATGAAGCTTCTCTTCTTCAGATATGTTCAATTACTCTGATCAAGTAAGGCTGCAGTTTGAGATACTGAGGAATTGAAATTTGTACGTCAAACTCATCTTCCTGTCACATTTCACTGATCAAACAAAGAAAAGTGTATTTTTGAGTTTTATTTTAATAGCTAAAATCCCTGTACTTTTGAACCTGTGTCAGCAGATCTCTAAAATGCTATGGACTCCAAATGACGCAAGAAAAGCTGAGAAGGGACTGAACTATGAATGGAGTTAACCAAAAGGCAACTGAATTTCTGTTCCCTAACAATGGGGGATCCCAGTCTCCCTTTTGCTCTGTACTGTAGCATCCATTCTGTTTGTTGAAAATCTGTAACCACAACTGTCACCCACTCTTACAGAGTAAAAATGCAAATAAGGGAAGTTTAACAAAGAATTAAACCAGATAAAAGTTTGTTACAAAATTAGCACAAAAATTTGGTGAACTTTACTAAGATGCAATGTTTTAAATCTGTTGAGGGTATATGATGTGAAAAAACCACCTCTCCTTTTGCAATTATGCCTTTAGTTCCTCCCCTCTTCCTTCTCTCCCCTTGAAAGAAACACGTGACCAGCTTTCTCTGCTTTAGGTTTTCAGGTAACTCTGGAATGAAATGGCAAAATTTAGCCTATAAGCACGAAGCATTTTGAAACACACTCATAGATGAGTAAGCTGCAGGAGGGGACTTAGGGAAGTCTCCCCAAATCTACTGTGGCAAAGGCCTCTATTAGCTAGAACTGGTGGGAAACTGGAAGTCAGATCCTTCCCTCCTGATCACAGAGATTTGCAATGTGTCTGTCTGCACCTGAGCTAATTCTCCACACATCCTTGCAAACCAGTGCAGAGAAAGAGGCACTTTCTAGGATGGTCAGGCACTTCCATCAGAGGGGCTGCACTGCACAAGTAGCCTTTTATCTCCATGGACAGGTAAAGCAGCCTGCAGTGACTCATTCAGGCATACTTGTTCCCATTAAAGGCACCTCTGCTTGGTCATCTGCATCCCACCCCAGCTGCCTGCTGGAGGATGGTGGTTCTGAATGCCACAGCATGTTCATGCTTGTGCTGGAGCAGACCGCGATTTTCCCTCTTTGCTGTTGATACTCAAGACAGAATGCATCCTGTGATGAAAGGAAATCATGCACAATGCAGTTCAAAGTAGCAAAACTGTTTGCTGAGCTGGCAGGAAATTTAATTTAGCACATGGGACTTTATGCTGCAGAGATTAAATATTCTTATTCAGATGAGAATGAAAACCTTGTGATTGCCTTATCAACTGAAACGTGTGTAGGGCTTCCAGTAATCAATCCATAAGAGCACTGATATACTTGTGCACTTTACAAAGGTCTTCCTAGTCCTTCTTCTTGTTCCTCTGAAAGTGGTTTTGTTGAGACAGGATGACTGCCTGTACTACTGGCATAACCTAACCCAGTTTGCAGTTTATCATATTATTGATACCAGTTCAGCTCAGCAGTGTCAAATGGGTGGGGTGTAGACAAGGGAATATGAGATCAGGGCAGGCTGGTAAGTTCGCTCTTTCTTGCTCTTTAGTTTCTTTTTCCATGAAATTCCCCAGGCTTACATCAAACAATTTTGGCATTTGAAAGTCTGATTTAACATTTTAAGAAAGAAACATCTGTATTGTACTTCTCGTTGAATTGTGTTCTTTCACACAGAAAAGTGTCAATGTCAGGATCTAACCATGTGGATGCACTACTAACTCCTCTATTTTCACACCCTAGAACTCTGATCTGCAGATTGGATGCTGCAGAAAACCTGCTGGCAAGACTCTGGGAAACCATTACTACATCTTTAGCATGGTGTTATTCTCCTTTCCTTTTCTTCCCAAGGCTGCTGCTGCTGCTGGCCAATGTCATTTAGAGGATATCAGGGTCCTGTGACAAGTGATGTGGGTGTCTGTGCTCAAAATCCTCCTCCTGCCACCACCAAAGTGTGCTTTATGTAGTAAGGACATGGGGAATGCTGCTTCAGTCAAAGCTACCTGAGGAAGGTGACACAGAATTTTATTAGCAGCCTATTAAAAGAGAATATTAGTAATATTTATAAGAGTATTAAAAATAGCCATGTAATTTCCAGTTTTCACAAGAGATCAAACCATTTTTAGGGTGCCTTATGAAGTCAGTCTGGCATGATTTTCCTGGAGGGAAGTTAGAGCAGCTTTTGTAGACAACATACAGAAAGCTGAGTGCTCTGCATTACAGTTCAGAAGATCAATAGATCCCTTTGTTCAGGGATCCTAATGTTAAAAGAAGAAATTTCTTGTTTATGTACTGCCTTGGCCTATTACTCTTGGTTGTTCCTAATAAAAGTCCTTTCAGAGAACTCTGAGTGATCAGATTCTTGAACATCTTTCTATAAAAGCATTAGAACAAAAATAGAAAAGAGAAAGAACCTCTTAAAGTCTGCCTTTCCACAGGTAATCTTTGAGTATGAATTTCAAAGTGGGTAGAGAACACGCTTCTGCTTGGCATGGAAATAAATAGCAGAAATAATAAAAAATCAGGAAATATTCTTAGCTTATCAGTTCTATGGGTGTATTAGCAACTTAGATGAGAATAGTTTTCATGATGAAAAGTTAACTGTGCGTGTTTCTGAACTGTTATTGCAAAAAAAGAGGAAGGGGGAAGTTTAATAACTACTGTTTTGGGTTGGGCTCCTTTCTGTGCTTTTTAGATATCTTTTAGCAGCTGTGGGCAGGGGACCATGGAGCAGACATGTTTCTGTTCTCAAATGGAAAAAAATAACCCTCAGAAATTTTCATTGGACAATAGTCAAAAACTAAGAGCACTGAAATTTTTCCTCAGGCAAGAAGCCATTTTACAAAAAGGCAAATTGCAGGAACCACCCAAACAGACCAAAATTTTCAATAATTTTTTTGAGGTTTGTTTTGACATAGTCTTCATTTTCACCCCCAACCTACTGAGTGTGAATTCTCCCAACTGCACAATTTGGGTGTGACCTCTTTCACACCCAACCTATTAAACAGCACTGCATGAACAACTTTCAGATAATGAGAAAAATCAGTCAGTAAAATAATATTTTAGAGGCAGGTCAACATCTTGCAAATGTGGATGTTTAAAGTTATGTTAATAAATGTTTAGGTTTGGCTTCCTATGAAGGAATATATTGTTTTCCTAAGTTCTAGACATGTGCAAGTCCCACTGGAGATGAGAACAGATGCTACTTTGAAAGTCAAATTACTTTTCTAGAAACTTATAGATGGGTTCTGAGTACAGATTTTCTTTCTAGAATGGGCAAACCAATGCTAGCTAAGCTCCTAATACATTTAGGCCTTCTAAATATCTTTTCTCATGGACTCAGACTTTTAATATGCAAATTCTGCTTTGCTCAAGAGTCCACAGTGTTGCTGTCTCTCCATGACAGCTGATGTAGACTGGTGGGAAATGTTTAGCAAAACTCTAGTGTAGACAATGCCAGAGAGGCTCATTCTTGAGTTTTTGGGAAGCACTTCAAGACAGCAGTGCAGTAGAGCATTTAGTCTGAGTGTTATACTCAAGCCCAGATGCAGCCACATTGTTTTTAGCAAATTGGTTAAATGATGCAAGCTAAAGAAAGAGCTGAGAGAGCTCTGCCAGATCAGAGGCTGACAGGGCAAACAGACAGACTGGCCAACTGGAGCTTTTTTCTTACACACTGGGAACCTCTGCTTCAGCTTTGATTCTTTCTTTATGACCTTGTGTCACCCCACCTCTTCAATTCCCAGAGCCTCCCCAGGAAGCATCAGATCTCTTCACTGACTGAATTAGCTGTTTGTTTGCCCATGGCACAATGCTGATGTTTCCAGAGTCCTCTTGGGAACCTCTCCTCTGCATTTTTTGGTGCCATATAAGGGTCTTAACTTTTATAAAGGTTATTCATGGAAAATGGATTTTTTGCTCATTCTTGCTAATTTCATCTGGCTGGGGCTGACACCAACTCTCTGCCTTGCCTGACCTCTTGTGAGGAGGAGGCAAGATGATCCTTTGTTGGTTTTTTTTTCACAACTGGTCTCCAGAGGAGAAATTCCCAATTCAAGCTGCAGTGCTCTGCAACACAATTCCCTCCTGATGCCCCCTTCCAACCTCTCTTTACTGTAAATTGCAAAGACTTCATTGAGCTGGAAGCCTCCCCTGGCATTGTACATGTAGCAGTGGCATTTTCACACAGCTCCCTCCTGACCTGACTGTGGCTAGGAAGACCTTGAATGAGGATGGTTGTGGAGATTTTAAATGGGCTGGAGACCTGTGGAGGATGGGTGCAGTTGCAAAAACTGCCCAAAGCAAGGAAGTCAGATGTGCAAGGGAGACCAACAGCAGCATCAGTGTCAGCACTACTGAGTCATCTCCCTGTTGGAACCAAGCACAATAGTGACACAGCTCAGCCAATACCTTCCTTGCAAATCAGTAATTTAATTTTCCCCCTCTGTAAGATGCCTTTCTTTAAGCTCATGAAACCACCCTCTGTTTACTGAGTTCAGTTGCATCTAAGCAACTTGTGTGTGTTATATCGCAGGTGAGTTCCTTGGTATTTATACAAAGGGGAAAAATTCAGATGAGTAAACTCGTGTTTTATGACTCAGCAGACATCATCTCAGTTTCTGGATCTCACACGATCTCTTTCTTCAACCTTGGGCAAGCTCCTTAATCACTTACTGTGCCACCCCTAAATAACTTCCCCTTATCTCTTCTTCTATCCATCACCTCCTTATTGCAAATGTTATCCTGCATATTTGTCTAGCACTTACCAACAAAAAAACCTTTGCTTCTGATAATCCCAAGGCATCACTGGAATTAAGAGTAATATCTGAGTAATCAAACCACGCCATTTCCTCATCCTTTTATCATATCCTCTGGATGTCTTCCAAAAATTGCCAAACTAGAAACGAGAGCACTAATAAGAATGTATCTCCTGTCATGTGGTTTGGCTAAAGGCTCCAGAAATAGAGAGCTTCCAATGCTGAAAGGCTCAGCACAGATGCCGTGCCGGCAGGGAACAAGGATGCAAAGGGAAAAATGGAGCCATGAGCTGCCTGGCAGCTACTGCAAGGAGTGAAGCTCTATTTATTCACGGTAACATTCTCTGTCCCATCTTCTTCCTGCCAGAGTGCTGTGCATAGGTGACAGAACCCAGAAAATGCACTTTGTTGCCTCCCCATATGCTTAGAGCTATCAGGAGATACCTTTCCCAGGGGTCTGACTCCTATAAGACATTCCCAGGCAGAGATCAAGGAAAGGGAAAGTGAAATACTCCCTAAAAAACTGCTTTTGGAGATGCTGCATGCAGCATATGAGATACCATGAGGTACTGCTACACCTATGGCACCAATAAGCACAGTGCCACATCACTAAAAAGTAGTTCTGAAGTTCAGGAAAAGCTGACAGCAGCTGTAGTAGTAGGTTTGAGGAAGAAATAAATGCCAAAGATGGGGCTAAATGAGAACATGCCTCCTTCTCAATCATTTTCAGGTGGGCCCCGTTTTGCCACTCAGAGGCAGCTGGGTGGGACTGGTCTCTTTTGGCAGTACCCAAGGGCTTTATAAGCACTTGCATGGCAGCAGCTCCCTGTTTGATCTGCTCTCCCAACACTTCTGTACCCAGACCCAGTGGATTCTTCAGCACAGCAATGTCTCCTGCAGCATGAGGGAGCTCCTGCAGTGTCCCCATGGCAAGCTGCTAAGGTGCCTGGCGTAATTCTGCTTAGGAGGTAGCCCAGGGTTAGGGGACAAGAGGATAGCACAGCCTTTCCAGAGTCCTGCTCCAGTTGGAGAGGGATTTCTGTGGTCTGTCATGAAGTGCTGGATGTTTACATTCTGCTCTTCCTGTCGGAAGAAATAGATCTGGCAAGCAGCCAGCAAGCTATTTCTGGAAAACTACTTTCCTGGTAATTAAAAGCACCTGGGCAGACTTTCCTTGTCCAAACAGCACTGTCTGGCCAGGCCAAGCTTTTACCGTCAGAGTTTCAGCCACTGAACAGCTTTAGCAGTGGCAAGAACTGAAGAATACAAGGTGTTCCTTCTTTACCTCTTGCATCTTGAATGTTGATTTGCAACCCAAGTTAAAGATGGCAAAGGACTGAATGAAAGTCTGTGACCTCTGAAGTGTCAAAAGCTCCTCAAACCCCAGACTTGCCTTCTGGCTCTTCCAGGTGCTCAAAGATCATGAGAAGAACTTAGAAATCATGTGTTCTTTGCCCCACTCCTGCCACCTTTGGGGTTATGATCCTTTAGGGAGCTTTTGGATCATTTTTCAGGATCCCACCATATTTCATTTTAAATAAAAGCTTGGAGTCTTTCCCGCTTGTGACGCAAATGCAAGTGCTTCTGCAAAGGAAAAAAACCCACTGTCATGAGGTTGGCAGTCACACTGTTAAAGGTGGTGTTGCTGTAGTCAAAGTGAAATCAAATCAGAAAAGTTGAGATGACTGCAATCATTTATAGTTGGACTGGCAGCAAGATCAGACTTTGCACTGCATTTAGGCTGTTGCTACTTCCTTTTACTAGCTTTACTAGTCCATGGGTGTCTCTTGGGGAATGCATTGTGGCTACCTACCAATGTCTGGGGAGGGCAGGGGGCTGGCAGGGCCTCTTGAGAGCAAGGTTATGTCTTGGCTATCAGCTGTATTCCAGCTTCTCATGCCAGAGCCTAGGTGAAGCAGTAAGGCTCACATGGCCAAAGTGCTGTAGCCAGTGGAATACCAAGAGGAACGTGGCCCACATTTGTAGATAAAGGAGTTACAGGAGTAATAGAACATGTGTTGCCCTGCTTTGCAGGGTTCCATACTAGTAACTTTGTAGTATAAGTTTCCCAGGCTTTTTCTATAATCATAGTCCTTGTTTTTCCTAACTGGCCGGGATTGTTTTACACTTGTAAATTATTTTTCATTCCTTTCCCTGGGGTGGAAAAAGATAATTGACCATGTCTTTGTCCTGTAAACTTACAGAGGTGTTAACCCCTCTCACCAATCCTTGATTGTCTTTGAAAACATATATAAATAAAAGAATAAAGAAGAGCAACCTTTTTGGTAAGTCCTGCCTGGAAATTCAACCATGACTCTAAAATCTGCGTATTTCTTCTGTTGCCAGCTGTGCATCAGACGTGGATGACACTCTTGTGTCCAGAGAATGGCTGAGGAACAAGGGGAGGGAAATTAGGGAATCTTCTTGGCAGCTACCCTCTAGAAAGGAATAGCACCACCAATTGCTAAATAAATCCCTCACCTCTTCTGTTTCTCTGCTAAAGCTCTGCTTTTCTTTTGCCTATGCCCATCTTCACTTCTTCCTCAGCCCATGCTTTTATACAGCACCAAGCTCCAGTGACATGCATCAGAAAGGTCAGTTCATACAAGAAAGGGAATGAGTTACTCCATCAACTCTTTCATCCTCTAAAGAAAAATCTGAATTATTTCTCTTATCTATAAGGCTTGTTTAGAAAATCAAAACTTCTAATGAGTATGCAGACAGCAATCAAGATTAATCTTTCTGTATCTTAAGACCTGGGCAAGTTAAAACCTGAGGACCTCTTGAGAAGGAGAGCAGCAAATATAATTTTGACAGTTAACCAGAATCTCTGGGCTACTCAGATCAACATATTCATGTTTTTAACTTTAGTTTTGAATCATCTAGACAAAGACATGCTGCATCCTGGAGATACATACCCCTTGTAGGATCAGAACTGGCTTACAGACTAGGTAAGATTGATGCTGCAACAAATCATTTAAATTGGGTCGTAGTTATCTCACCAAACCATATATTAATAGTAAAAGCAAGATCAAGTTCTGCTGAAGAAAAAATACGCTTTCTAGAAGAGAAACTTAATCAGTTTTATTCCCCAGATTAATTGAGTATGCTGGATATAGGAAATGAATAATTTTGAAAATGTTCCATTATAATTCCCTCTGATAATCACTAAGAAGCATAAGCACATCTTCCATTATCTCCTGCTTTCCTTAGCCACAGGGATTAGAAATCATTCAAAAGGACACAGTGCTGTGAAACTACAAGACACCCACCTGCCTGGGACCCAGGCAAGGGTGATCACGTTGTTGTAGTGGATGGGCCTGGCGAGCACTCTCATGACAATAATTTTCTTCCTGCATCTGTCTTTAAGTGTCGCTCCCAGAGTGCATTAGCACAAAGAAGCCAGTGACTGAGAGTGAAGAGCTTAGTCCTAGCAGAAAGCCTCAGCAGTGACTGCTTTGTCAGAGATGACAGCACAGTCTGACAGAAAACCCATGCAATGTGTTCATGGCCTCTCCTGCAGTTCTTGCAGCCACACACTGAGTCCTACCTCTGCTTAGTGCAGCAATGCTCCTTCAACAAGAAAAAAACCCTAGTGTCGATGTTGCCTTACTTTTGATTTCTTGAATTCATGTTCTGGACAGTTTGTTTTATTCCTGATCAGCTGCTTTAAATCTTTATTTCCTTGCTCTTGTGTCACCTGGAGGTATGAGTTCTGTGAAGAAATAAGGCAGTAATTTTCTGCCATGCCCTTGATATTGGTTTCCCCTCACCCTATTCTCTTTCTGTTTCCATTCTCCCTGGCCACTGTTATTTCTTGACAAAAAGGAGCAGTTTTGCAGTGACACTCTTAATTTGAGCAAGTGTACTGCTGTAGAACCATATAAAGTATTTGCTTGAAAGGAGTTCTGTGCTGAATATCTCAGCTAGAAACAGAGGTGACAGGTACAGCTCCTCAGCCAAGCACTCATGGGGACTGAAAGACTGCAAAGCTACATCACCTCTGGCAGAGAACACAGTCCATGGAGCCACTGCCCTTCTGCAAGGTGTGCTTTGGAGTTACTCTGCTCTGCAGCAATGAGTAAAGATGACAAGTACAGAAAAAACCAAATTATTCCATGTTTTATAACCTGTAAAGCTGTTGCAACAACTTTTATCTGTATAGATGCACTCTGGAAAGTTCAAGATCTTTCAGAAAAAGGAAGTTTCCCCTTTTAAGAGGACAGATTATTCACCCAACCTTTTAAGCTGTCAGCTGTAAAATTAACTTGAATATTGCTGGTGAATGCCTATTGAAGCAGATTGAATCTAATCCACTGGTTTTTAAAAGGATCTGTACCTTCCACAGAGGTTGTTGTGGATGTGGCTTCCTTGCCCTTTGGACTCTTGTTTTCCTGGGCAGCAGAGGTACTGTTCAGAACAGCCTGATTAACTGAGGAATTGCAGGCAGAAGCATTGCACACACAAATTAATAATCCTAAAAGCAATGTGCTGGTGCATCATCATTCTCATGCAAGAAGAACACAGGGAATTAGCAATACTTCATTATTTGATGTGTAGTTTTTTATTTCACTTACTAGAGTTTAGTGAACATTCATTTAAAAGCTTTACCCAGTAGCATCAGGAGGCTGTGTAGAAGTGACTGGGTTCAAGGGGTAGATGGAAAGGAGTTAGATTTAAAAATAGATATTTTAAAAAATGTTACCAAAACCCACAACCTGGGATTTTTGAAAAGGATGTATCAAGCTAGGCACTTGGCTCTCAATTAGAGTTGAAAGGCCAGCACAAGAATTTGGCCAGCTAAGCCACAGCATGTCTTAAAGGATGTGTAGGGCTGTGGTGCCACAGTAAATAGCAGGCTGTTGCCAAAACATCACTTCCAGTCAGACAGGACAAGTAAACGAACAAAGATCAGGGCACAGCACCAGGCACTAGAATGGCAACTGCAGGGATGCAAATTCAGAGCCAGGGAGTTCAACCATGATAGCTGGGATGTGAACTGACAGCTTTTGATGTCAGCTTTTGTTTTCTTCCCAGGCAAATGGCTTCCTAGCCTTCTTCCCATCTTGCTGTTTAAGCTAAGGGTTGCCGCCAAGCTGCTTGAAACCATCCCAATTCAACTACAGCGGTTTGAGCACAGTAAATAGGACCTGATATCCACCAAGGGAAGCCTTAAGATACCTTTCTGATGTACACTAATGGATACAAGCTCTCTAGGGATTCAGTCTCACCTCTTCCTTTTCGCTTTCTGTCATTTTTTGCATACCTTTGTAAAAAGGAGATGTTTACCTCAAAGCAGGCATTTGTGCAGAAAAATACTGATTATGTGTAAAGCAGGCCAATTGCATTCCAGCCAGTAGTTTTATTGCTCAGAAAACTGCTTCTCCCACTTTTATGGTATTGCCAAATGTACATTGCCACGAAAATAGTTCATGCTTCAGTACCATCTGTTAAACGAGCACAAGATGATGTGCCTATATTTTAGGGGCAATCTCTGCAGTAGACTAAAAGTTAAATGACCCTGAAGGTGCTAATTGCTCTCCCAGGATGTCCATAAACAGTCCTTTCCTGATACAGTTGACATGCATGACACTTAGAAGACACCTGCACTTCTGCATCATTTCTCCATATTATTATTTATGGAGAGAAGGGGGGTAGGGGTAGGGTTTTGCTAATTAGCAAAACATTATAAAAGCCCAGCATTCAAACTGTGCTCCACCCTCCCACCACAATTTGTAATATCAGAAGAAAAGGAAAAGGAGGCTGACTCATTTTGTCAAAGAATTTCAGTAGATTTAATTTTTAACCTTTTAATTTTTTTCCTTCTTTAATGGATATCGGTCACCTTCGGATTTCAGCAGTCATCTGTGACTCTGGAATGACAATCCTCTGATGTGGAAATCTTGGTGCTGTTTAAGCATTGGTATTTTTGCAAGTGGTGCCACAACTGTTTCTTCTGACAAGTTTCTTAAGGTTTCAGTGCTTAAAGGTGACAGGGTAGGAGATCATGGCAGATGGGACTTCTGGACAACATAAGGTATGCAGCCACTCCGTTTTCTAATGCCCTTGACAGAGGTTGCCAGTCATGCGCACACCTGCTGGTTTAGAGGAGGCAGGTGATTGCACTCATTCTCAAGGGCAGACTCAGCTGTGGTCATGTTTTGTAGTACCAAGTTTAGCTTGGTGTTATTTCATTTGGATTATATGGCGTCATTTATGGGACTTAAATAGTAATTGAAAGTGATTCTGCTGGAGCTTTATATGCTGAGAAAAAAATGTATGCCTTTCTTCTGTGAGCTTGGAGACAAGGACAAAAAAACTGGCAGGTGGAGAAGGGGAAATGTTTCTACCAGCTTCTGCTATTTCCCAGAATGCTGCCAGTCACTGCTTCCTGGCTCTCTGTGCCGCCTCAGAGCTCGAGCTGCTGTGTGGGCCAGCTGAGCTATGGCTGTGACTTTTGGTAATAGGACAGGGACTGCCTATACTGAGCATGGCTTTCCTCTTGCCCTTTCTGCAAGTCTGAGTAAAACTCTGATGTATGTTTATTGTGCTAGAGCCCTTTGCAACCCATGACATTACTCTTGGCTGAAGCCTAGTGATTACATGGGACCTTGCATTGGTGAGACAGGCTATAGGACCATGACTTCTTTCCTACTGGAACAGAGTCTGTTCATTCCTGTGTAGAAGATGAGCTGTTTAAAAGGCTGGTGTCTGTTTGAACTCAAATCACTTATAAAAATGTTCTGTTGTGTTAGAAGCAGCTCAGGTGTTGTAGAATCATGCATATGCTGAGTTGGAATGGACCTACAAGGATCCCAAAAAGTCCAACTCCTTGCTCTGAACAGGAGAACTCCCAAAATCACAGCATGCGCATTGTCCAGACTGTCAGGTTTGGTGTTGTGACCACCTCCATGGGGAGCCTCTTCCAGTGCCCAGTCACCCTCTGGGTGAAGAACCTTTTCCTGAAATCCAACCTAAACCTCCCCTGACACAACTTCAGGCCATTCCCTTTGTCCTGTCACTGTTACCAGAGAGGAGATCAGTGTCTGCCCCTCTACTTCCTCTCGTGAGGAAGTTGTAACCGCAGTGAGGTCTCCCCTCAGTCTCCTCCAGGCTGAACAGACCAAGAGACCTCAGCTGCTCCTCATACAGCTTCCCCTCCAGGCCCTTCACCATCTTCATAGCCCTTCTTTAGACAGTTTCTAATACATTTATATATTTCTTATACTTTAGCACCCAAAACTGCAGGTGAGGCCTCACCAGTGCAAAGCAGAGCAAGAAAATCACCTCACTTGACCTCACCTCCCTTGACAGACTGCTGATGCTGTGCCTGAGGCATCCCAGGACACGGCTGGCCCTCGTGGCTGCCAGGGCAGCTGACTCAGTGCTTTGGAGCGTGCTAGTCTGTGGGGTTTTAATGCATATTTTCCCTTCAATTGCTATGTGGAAGATATCCTCCCACTCACCTGCCTTCCCACACAAAGGAAGCTGGCCACTGAGTGAACTTCAGAGATTGACGGCGTTACCCACTTCCAAAATGCCATTTTCAGCTATGGCACTTTAAAGTCTTTTTGAAAGCTGTGTAAAAAAAAAAAGAACAAAAAAATTTTATCTTTTTTTTTTGCTGGCCTCCACAGCAAAAATTGTCTTCTCCCCCTCAGTCAAAACAAAACCATCCCAAACTTGGCCTGACCAGAACTCAGGTTAACTTTCGTCTTACTGTAAGAAGTGGTAAGTTTTCTTTGAATATCTTATTTGTTTTACCCACCATCTGAAAGATGGCTCTGCTAGCAGCTCAATGCACCTTTAATTCCTTGTGATGTAAAACTAAAAAGGTACTGTTTAGGGGTTAAAATACTACCCAGCAGTCCCCAGCCAGTACCCCCTGCTGCTACAGGCTGTGGAGAGCTTGTAGCAGCAGAAACCAAGTTCGAGCCACATCCAACATTTGAAACCTTCTTGCATCCCTCATGATGGTAGGGCCATCTCCAGGTGAGGCATTTAGCCACTCACTCTTTCTTCACCAAAGCTGCTGCTGAGGTTAGTGTGGCGTTGCAGTGTAAAAGGGATTTGTAGTTGGTGGTACAGGGAAGCCTGGAGGACCCTTTTCAGGTCTGAAGTGGTGTAAGTAAGAGCCAGAGCAATGTCAACCAGAAAGAGTACTTTGGGCTCCCGTAGCTCCGGGGCACTGAGCAGTGATGGACAGGACAGAAGTTCATTGGGAATTCTGTGTGAGTCAGAGATGTCCCATAATGTCTGAATCTGAGGACTTGCAAAGCCACAGAACCTCTTGGACCTCAGTCTGAAATCACAGCAGAGAGCACTTCCTCTTTTTTGTGGATGACAATAGTAACACACACTGTTACATGTTACTTGTCTTGCTGAGGAAGCTAATACACTTGTTTCTTATATATGCTATATCCTTATGCTTTGCTCTGTTCTGGATGTAAACAGTAGCCAAGGAAAGTGCTACTTGCCCAGTCAGTGATGAATCTACCAACCCTGTATCCTGTCTCCAGCAGCGGCGTTAGGAGACTCTGTTCAGGAAGAGCAAACAAACCTGACTGCTGAGTACCATTCCTGGTATCCAAACATTACCAACACATCCCTGCCTTCTCCCCGCTTATGGACATATTGTCCATGAATGTGTCCATGAATTTCTGGAATTGCTCATACTGTTTGCCTTTAAAACCTGCTGTGACTACATATTCCACAAGCTCATTGCATGCCATGTATGAAAGCACTTTATTATAACTGTTAAATTTGATTTAGTGAACAAGTTTTTCATTCACCTTATTTCCAGGGAGCTTTCTCCTCTCTTGTTTGAAAACTCTCAGCTTTTTAAGGCTCCCTTAATAAGACAGCGGCACCATCATCCACATTTTTTACCTGACCTTCTCGGTACATTCCCTCAGTCCATTCTGTCCCTCCTGCAATGCTGAGAGCAGTGACAAGCCTCAGCCAGGACATGGGTGCACCTGGGCTTTACACATTGGCAAAACCATACTCTCTGCACTGCTCTCACCTCCCTTCCTGATGATGCTCAACAATTTGATGCTTCTTCTGGCTGACACAGCACATTGAGCTGATGAATGAAACTGGGAATAACTAATGAGAATACACTACTGTGATCAAGGCTGGCTGTGGTATGCAGTTAAATATGGCCATTCTGATTTTTTAAAAACCGTGTTTTATTGGCAGTCTCAGTGAAAGACAAATATTACCATCCAGGGTAGCTGCTCCAAATTGGACATCTTTGGGTCACTATATTTTTGCAGTCTTCCCTTTCTGCCCACAACATTAGCAGTATTCCTTATGGTGTAAACTAGAGCACCCATAAGTAATATGCACATTCTTCCTGGATTTGTGTGCAGGGGCCCAACATGACTTAAACTTAGGTCTCTTGTTTGAAAACTTGATCATAAGGATGTGGAATCACTTCTTTCTGGCACTTCCTTTTGAAGAGGTTTCATGACTCGGATGCGCAAATTAACTTCCAAGTGAGTTAAAAAGTAGAAGTTTTAGCCCAGAAGCAACACCTACTCAGTTTCATAAGTCTGTCACACATATAGCTTTAATAAGAGTCTGTAGACTAAACAAAACTCACCTATAGAAACAATTAGGCAGTAGCAGTTGTAATTCAGGAAATTTCCAGCAGATTAGTAGCAAGCTGTGAAGAGCCTGTGGTCTGAAATGCAACGTTGAGCCTGTAATTCCTAGGAAATTGCTTGTGTTGTGATGGTTATTGCTGCTGAACAATTAGCACCTGGAAGAAATTTTTAAAAATTTGGCTTTTAATTTCTCTTTTCCATTTTCAGCATGTGAAGGCTCCAGTTCTGGCATGAATCACAGCTCTTTGAGGTGTGCACAGGTAGCAGTGAACCAGAGCGTGCTGTAAAGGGCAGAAGCATTGATCGAAGGAAGCAATCAGGAACACGTGTGATTCCTTCTCCATGGAGCTCTCAAAATCTAATCAGAAAAGCTTTTTTTGGAACCCTCCTCCCAGAATTTTAAGCAGTCTGGAGGAGACAAATATTCCTTTAGAATCTGTACATTAAAAAAAAAAGTTTGATTGCTACCAGTTGTTTTCTTTTTGTTTTCTTCCAATGTATCAAACAGAAATGCAATTTTATGCTACAAAATAATGACACTTTTTAGTGTCTGATGTTTCTTGGTACTTTTTATTTTCTTTCCTTGTGGCCACCTCCTTAAGCATACCTATCTGAGTCTTTTCAAATGTGTATGAATCTTTCTAGCTCACTCCTCAGTGCAGATAACTCCCGATAGTTGGAAGCTGTTTATTTCCAACACCCCAGAAATGTCTCTGGAAAGGAGTCAGTTCTTTCCATGAGCTCTGGTAAGAGTCAGTCAGAGAGATACCCTGAAACAGCAACAAAGCCCTGCTCTCTGTGTGCCTGTTTAACCCACTGTGCATAGATCCTACTGATGGCAACAGTTATGGTTATAATTAAATATACACCATAAGGTGATTTTTTACTACAGTCCTAGAAATACTCTGCTTAGAGATCTCTACAAGGAAATTTAATACAGTTCTCTACTATTTTGGATGCTCCAGAAATGATACTGTGTCCCAGAACTTCATAGGCCTCCTGGTTCAGGTACTCGACACACAAGTAGTCATAAGACATACACTCAGCCACAAGTGTTAATGAGAAAGTAATTAATTACAGATTCCATGTGGCTTGTATTTGAAAAGCCTCACTAGTTATACCAGATCCAGACAGACGTGGTGTGGTGAAAGGAGTGCAGCTTCCTGTAATAGTGATGTAGCTGCCCAGTTGCTCTCTGGAACAAAAAATTAACAAAGCCTAAAAAATATAATGGCCCTTGCTTCTAAATTTGGTTCTGTGGCCTCTTAAATGAAAAAGAATGAGTGAACTTAAGAGTCCAAGGATGTCTGAATTCTGGAGATAAAATTTTTTAAAAAATTAATTTCTCTTTCAGAGCTGGCTGCCATTACTGCTGACATCAGTGAAGAGATTCCCACTGAATTTCAAGGACAACTGGATTAGTTACCAGGTTTTTGTACTGGGAAGGTATGCAGTTTTAAAAAGCCATGCTGTTCCCACTGGGCTGGAGCCAAGGATGACCAAGTGTGCTTGCTCAAGTGCAGCTGTGGCACTTCAGGTGCAGCCCAGACAATGGAACCTAGTCTGGCCAGAAGCTGCAGTTTGGCAACTTAGACCCGCTGGGGGTCTGCCCAGGCACAGGGAATTTATTTTATGAGTCAGAGCTGTAATTTCCAAATGGTAGGGTTTGATCTGCAGAAGTTATGTCAGCATAACAACTTCACAGCAGCCAGTGAGACTTCTGTCAGGTTTACCACGAGGAGTCTTCAGCTGGAAAACAATTCTCAGGTGCTTCAAACTGAATGAAAAGTGCAAAAAGTTTTGTTAATGCCTTTTGTAGAGTGTTTATTGCTTCATTTCAGTACTCCTTAGCATAAAAATACCCCCACTTTTCTGAAGTAATTTATTTCCTACAAACCTTACTGATATGAAAGGATGCCCCTATGAGGTCTGACACCAGCTGTAGGTCTCAGCCTCCCAAAAAAGGTTTGTGTGCGCCCCCTACAGAATGATAGAATAGTTTGGGTTCGAAAGGACGTTTAAAGGTGATCTAGTTTAAAGGTGATTGCCCTGTGATAAGCAGGAACATCTTCAGCTCCATCAGGTTGCTCAGAGCCCCACCCAACACGCCTTTTAACATCTCCAGGGATGGCTCATCTACAACTGCCCTGGGCAACCTGTGCCAGTGATTCACCACCCTCACTGTAAAACTTTTCTTCCTTGTATCTAGTCTGAATTGGCTGTCTTTTAGTTTAGAACAATTCCCTCTTGTCCTACATAATGGGATGCCATACTAAAACCTCTGTCCCCATCTTTCTTACAAGCTCCCTTTAAGTACTGAGAGGCTCTAATATGGTCTCCCAGGAGCCTTCTCTTTTCCAGAGAACAGCCCCAATGTCCTTATTATTGTGAATTTTCCCATGAACTCCCATGGAAATAGTTGCTTCCGTAATGCTATGCATATGTTTTGAGGGCTCAGAAAAGACAGGGAAATGACAAACACATGAGTCCTAAACTTCTGAGAGAACGAGGACTGACAGTGTTTCTGTAACTAGAGATACGCTCTGTAAACTGTCCGTGCCTCCCCTTTCCCTTATCCAAGACGAATGAAATGTGGAACGCTTCATTGAGCCCGGGAAGTAAGTTAAGGTTATAAAAGTGATTGCGTTTGATGATGTCACGTCTCTTTTGATGACATGGATAAAACATGTCCACACTCGTGCCTGGAGCGGGATGAGACTTTTCTGGGGACTGTTTGGGGATCAAAAATGGTGCAACAAGCAGAGCTCCTCACTGCGGCAAACCCTCGGCGGGGCTCGGACGCCCCTTACCCCACCGGGGGCCGCGGCCGGCGCAGTGCTAGCCTCCGGCCGGCGGCGGGGCGGGCAGCGCAGCTCCCGGGGCCGGGTTAACCTCGCCTCACCCCTGACCCTTCCGCCGATCGCCCGCCCCCGAGCACCGCGCCAGGGCTGTCTGGGCGCGCCCCGCGGCCCGGCTCCCTCCGCGGGCGCGCACGGAGACCAGGAAACTTTCGGAGAGAGCCACTTCCTCACCCGGCCTGG
>VZTZ01024403.1:46247-58919 GCA_013400955.1 Drymodes brunneopygia | reverse complement strand
AGGAGATCCATTTTAATGATAATCCTGTGGCAGAAAAAGAGGGCAAAATGCAGTCAGTACTGACCAAATGGTGTCATTCAAAAATAATGGCTCAAAATGAAGGTGAGTCAAATGAATAAAGTGGTCAGTAAAAATCATAAACACAGGGGTCCCTTCCTCCCCCTGCAGTATTCCTTGTTCCCTGTGCACAACATCCCCGAGTTTTCTGTTTTCCTTGCCAGTGTGTTTGACCAGCATACACATCCATTGGCTGATCCTGTGGTCAGGAGCTGCCACTTGACAATTGTCTCACAATTGACTGTTGCTTCTTGGCTGCCAGGGGGACCAAACAAAACATGCTGCTGGTGGGTTAAAACCATGACTTTGTGGCCACTGTGTTGTGAGGCCTTTGTGAAAGAATTTTGCAGTTACTACTGTCCCCATACAAAGAGTGTGGAGGGACATGAGAGTAGACGAAGTTATTGGCCTGGTATCTAGGCAAGTTCTCCAGCTTGCACATGAGCTCTCAGACCCTGACTTAACTCTTATGCTTTTGTTGACTGGAGAGAACACTGCTTGAAAATTTCTGAACTTTGGAGTCTCCATCTGGGGTAATGACTACCTGGTCTTTTCCCGAATCACATCTATCTGAGCTTTTGAATTATAGCAAGGAATTGTGATGTAGAAAAGATGAGTAACTGGTGTTAAGCCTGTTGCTTTTAAGCTCCTTCCCGTTCCTCCCTTGCCATGAGTTTGCTGGAGTTGTTACACTTGGGTGATGATGGCTCTGACAGGAGAAACTCGGCGTTCTTCCCTGTGTTGCAGGACTGAATGCGATGCAGTTACAGAACCTGGCCGCATTAGCAGCTGCAGCCAGCGCAGCTCAGAACACCCCGAGTGGCACTGCTGCACTCACCTCCTCCAGCAGCCCCCTGAGTGTGCTCACCAGTTCAGGTAAGAGACTGCCCCTGCCGTAGCCTGACATGCATTGCCTTGGGTGGCCTTTCAGGATAGATGTCACCTGTTTTGTCTATCACTTTTTGTCATTTTCATGTTAATCTTTAATAGATAAACAGTTTGCTAGTAGATTCACTGGCCTCTGTTTAGGGTAGATATCTTTGCCACCAGCAAAGGCTTTTTAACCTGCTGTGTCTCTTCCTCCAAATGGTCAGATTAATTTAGAGTATAGAGAATTTTTGAGGTCATCATGAAGCAGAAAGGTAGGTGACCTCGTTCCAGTCATGTTATTACAATCTCATCACATATTTGGTTTATCTGTGATTTTAGGCAGGCAGTGGTAAATACACCCTGTTCCTCTCAATATGGAAATAGAAAATGCCTTTAGCATGAGGTAATGCATTCTGTGCACTAGAACAGTGCAGTTTATATTCCATTAATGAAGACAAGGATATTATGACTTCCTCATAAAAGTTAAAATAAACAGACACCTAGCACTTTTACTGGAAAGTAGTTATCTAGAATTCAGTGTATGAGTTGTACATAAAAATCAGTATTTTCCTTTTCCATTGCTTTTTTGTGTTTTGTTTGTTTTGGGTTGGGTTTTTTTCACTCTAGGTTATGTACATTAACCAGAGATACTTGAATGTCCAAGTAGTATTCTTTTGCTTCTTTATTGTTAAACATGATCATTAAATGCAACAAACAAAAACCTAAAAATAAATTCAATTGTGCTTATGGCAGACATGCTAAGTTTTTATCATGAGGATCAGTATTCTACTCAGTTATTTCTATCCTATTTTGAGTTATTACTATGAGAAGGGAGACATCCTGTATTTTCAGGGTGTCACTTTTCCAGCATCTCTGGCTTCTGTCCTACAGAGTTGACATCCTCACCTGTGATTGTGAGAGACCAAAGAGGATTGGAGGAAGGGGGTTTTAAATTTCCACAGGTAGATTTTGAATTGCGTAGGAGTACCAAGGAGCCAGGCTAAGAGATTATAAAGAGATTACAAGGAAAAGCTCTTTAGAAAACCTTACGTCACATGATTGGGAGTTAAACCATGGTTTTGTTGCACAGTTTTCTACTCAAAGAAATTCCCAAGAAAGAACTAGTCCAAAGAGTGTTCTGTTGCAGGATATTTTTTACATAAAAACTTTGTGGTCTGAAATCCTGAAAAGACTGAAATTTTAAAATTTATCTTGACTCCCAGCTATACATCCTATTCTATAATTAAAAACAAATGAAAACAAACAAACAAAAACAATGAAGAGTTCAGACTACAGAAGAACTACATTTATAACCCGCTAATGCTTCTTCATCATAAAGGAAGCATGAAGGTGAATATATCTGACAGTTTCTCCTGTATTTCCTCATGCTTTATCAGCTTACAATCTGTTGTGACTGACATTTAAAACTAAGATTTCCTTATTGGCTGTCTCATCTGATGACTGTAGCCAGTTTGCTCTCTGTTTTGTTGAGATGGAGAAAGGGGCTGGCAGGTTGCAAAGTTCAAATGTCAGATGTGCTAGAAAAAGCAGAGACAGCCCCTTCTCAGAAGTGTGCAGTGAAAGGACAAGGGCAATGGACAGAAGTTGCAGCCGAGAAAATTCTGATTAGATAGAAAAATAAAATTAATGGCAAGAGTGATCAAGCTCAGGAGTAAGGTGCCTGAGGGGCTGTGGCATCTCCATCATTTCAGAGACTGAGAATATAATTGAAAGGGACCCTTTCAATTTCAGAGGTTAGATCAGCTCTGAGCTGGCTGTTAGGATGAACCACAGAGGTACCTTTCAAATGAAGGTATGCTATCAAGTGATTCTTTGGAATTGGCTTCCCCTCTCTGAATTTTGGCTGTTCCACAGAACTAAGCAGGTTCCTTTTTTTCCTTGATGAGAGACATATTTCAGAACTCTGTTCCATTTTTTATCATACTGGTGGAGGGGCTAGGGGGTGGGGAGCAGCCCATTTTCCAGTACTTTCTGGGCTGAATTAAAATAACCTTCTGATCATCAGTAATACCAATAAATCACTGTGTGTCAACAATTCAATTATCAATAATGGATCATTTATATTAATATCCTAGGCAGATGTATCAGTTCACTCTTCACAGGCTTGTGACATGAAGCAGGCACTATTGTATTGCTCTTTAAACCTAATTTCAAGTATAATTTTAAAGAGTAAAGATAAGTTTTTTTCAAAAGAAATAAAAAGTTTTAGAGGGCATGTGATCTATAAGTAGTCACTGACATCAAATTCTGAAACAGTTCTAGTGCTTTTTGTTAGAGGTATAAATATGCTTCACCTTTTAAAACTGTACTCAGACTGGGACAAGGGGAAGCTTCAATGTGTACAGACACTTTCAATCCCATGATACTTCCCGTAATTATACAGGATTTTAACTCCTTAGTCTTCAAGCAAACTTGAAATTCCATTTGGATTAATATTCATATGTGCATTCACTCTGCATGTATTCACATAGAAGGCTGTTGGACTCCACACAGAAAACATCTACCCCTCCTGAACCACACCCAGACCTTGAAGAAACTCAGTACATAGCAGTTCATTACCATGTGTTAGTAAGTGCCTGACTTGTCTGAGGGACATATGGCAACATCTACTGGGATAACCTCTTAAACCTAACTGCAGATGAGATGACTAACTCTTTGACTTCTCTCCATCTGTCATCCAAATGTTCACCTGATGCTTATTTGGACATCTCTCCTCAAATTGCATAATAGGTGGAAAAATACAGAGAGTCCTTCTGCATAGTTGCCTTCTTGATTTTCTTGATTTTCTTTCATCTGCACTGATATCATTTGTATCTGGGAAACTTGGAAGTCTACACAGTGCAGTCCACGGACTATGGGTGGGTTACATGTCAGAATGGTGGCACTCAGAGGCATTGCGCATTGTCATTGTGCTGTCTTCCTACCCATTTCAGACCATTTTCTTTAGATAGTTCCAAGCATGGTTGTGTATTTTGGTGTGGAATGGGGTGAAATAATACCTTCAACCTCGCTGAAGATCAGCTCTGGGAACTGAACAGTCTGTTGCTGTCATGTAGTCATTGTTGCAGAGACCATGGCTGTAGAGAAACTCAAACTGCTAGCTTGTGAAAGGGACATCCAGGAAAATATTGTAGAAGTATCTCAGGATAGGAGTGTCTTGTCTGCTACCTTTTTGACGTGAGCACCAATAAGAATTGTCTGCTTCAGAGCAGAGTAGAATGGTTACAAATGCTGAGGTATGTTTCCATTTCTCCTCCTTCTAAAGGCAACCTCAAAGGTCCAGCAAAGCTTAGATGATTTTCCTGGCCTTGATGTGTCTCACACAAAATTGTTTTCAGAGATAGCATAGTATTTCAGGTTTTACTGGAGCTAATTCTGGTACAGTTCAGTCAGATTCATCAGCTGAATTTAACTTTTCTTTAGGTCATTGCTTGGGTGCTACGTGACTGGATTAGGACAGACTTAGTGTTCTCTCAGTTCACTTACCTCCACAAGTTGTTACTTCATGTCCTTGTCCAAGCTTCATTATCTTTCTAATAAGTGTCTTTTAGTGTCTTTCTACAAAGCTGTTCTTTATTACATACTCAAATTTTCTGAAAACCTTCTTGTGTATTTTCAGCTACTTCTGTTAGCCTTTTTGACTAAATATAGCTTAGTAGATAGATCTAAGAAAGCATAACCTTAATAGCAAGAAAAAACCCAACAACCCACCAAAAACTGCACAGACACAATGTTAAGAATTAGGGATGGAGTAAAGAACATGTATAAAACAATATTGGTTTTCCATCCCCATTGCTTCGTTCTCTTTTCTGGTCTAAAATATAACACAAGAAAAGCAGAAGAACAGAAATGATGACTAGAACAGTGGAACTCCTTCCCTATTAGGAACAGCCTGAAAAATAGAAGACTGACGTGGAAGTAGGATACGATTACAGCCTACAAATGCATTAGTGTTGTGATGAAGGCGAATAGGGAAAAAACAATCATTAGACATTTCAAGAACTGAACTGCAGGATATCGGGTCAAGTTGTCTCCTGATAATTTAAAAATAAAAAGCAGATTCTTAGCAATAGTGCGTGATTAAATTGCAGAAGTTGTGCCTTAGAACATAGCAGAGTCCAACAATTTGGTGTTCATATTGCACTGAAATTCATGAATGAAAATTGTAACTTTATCACAAATGCCTAAAAAAATCCTAGATTCACACATGGCTGCATTGGTATATAGGCTATACATGGAAGCATTCCTTTGTAATTGCTCTGTATTTCTGCTCTACTGTTACTTACCTGCCTTTTGTCATCATCAAAAATGGGATGCTGTCTTCAATTCCTACGTACATAGGATAAAGAAAATACAGACAGTATTCTTCAGTTTTCTGACTGAAGCATTTCTTGTTTTGCCTAAAGAAATTTCTGATGAAGGCAGCTAACCTAAAATAACTGTGTGATCAGCTTTTTGTAGTGGTTTAACTTAATTTCTTTAAAATCACAGCCTTTTAAAGTAGGGAGGGTATCCATTTTCTCTCTCACTTTGTTCTCTAGCCATTTTTTCCTTAGCTGGTGCTATTTTATTTGGGATAGGTTTAGGAGGGGTTTAGATGGTGTTCTCATCTGTCAAATATAGTGTCTTTTTGAATTATAAAGATCAGCAATGAAATGTTGCAGAAACAAGTCATTTTCTAAAATCAAGGTAACTATGATTTCTGAACTCTGACTTTTATTCAGCCAGCTGTGCTAATTTTTCTACCAGCTTGAGGATTACACTGTAACTTTTTCTCTGCATTTTACCAGCATTTAATATGCTACTGATAGTAAGACAGGAAGTGTCTCCTTTTCATTAGAGTAAGCATCTTAAAATATAGTTTGGGACGTTGTCTTTCAGTTTTTGCTTTATTAGGAGAGTTTATCTTAACATGTACTAGAGGAGATTTGTCATTCCTTCTGTTGGTACAAAAAGTGGTATGAAGTGCAGCTCTCTGGTTCTCATGCAGCATTTGCAAGGTGCAACTCCTTTTGTTAGGGGGTTGTTAGGCTGTATTCCATTTAAATAGTTCCAATATTGCACCCCAGCAGAGACTTTGTGCCACCTATATGAAGTGGTAAATATGTAGTGTGTGTGGAACTGCTTGAAAGATGCTAACAACTCCTTTAAGAGTTTTAATGGATGTATGCAGTATAATGAAGAATCACAGAAACATGGGGAAAACTGGAAATGCCTCAAATTCAGTTCTTCTCTTACCTCCTTGGTCAAACGGATAAATTCCTCTCGCAAGCAGACTACAAGATGCCTCTACAGCATCAGTCTTCAGTATCTTAATTTTTAGCAGCCATAAATATTTTCTAGTGCATCTTGTGCAGTAAATTTAAACTTCTTGGTTAAAAGCAATATGCATAGCTTTTCTTTTTCAGTAGCACACAAATCTGTTAGAGAAAGCACTGCTATATAATCATAAAAATAGTATGCATTTCTTATTTTATCATTACCATAAATCTTTGTAGATGACCTCAATGTGAACTTCTGTTTCTTTTGATATACCAGCCTGGAAAACTTTTTTTTTCCTCATGATTTTAATGTTGGCTTCTGTAGAACTAACTCTTCCTGTTGTAGAAATTGGTGGGCTATGTAAGCTGTTACTCTGCTAGGTGCTGTATCTGTAGACTTCTCTTACTGAGTCAATGTGGTTGAAGATGTTGCTGGAATAGTCAACAGAGGACAGACTATTTTTGGATGTCAAGACTTTTCTCAGTCTTAGCCGCAGCTGCGGCACAGGATTTTTAATAGAAAATTATTTAATGTGTCAAAATAATCTGGGCATGTGGTGATCCTATTCTGGCAGTATGGGAAAACCGTATGTTCAGCCTTCTTTAGTGTCCCTAGTATCTGTGTTGCAGGTCTTTCTCACCTTGAGTGATGTTTCAAGGATATATGTTAATATATAGCAAGTGACTCTTACTTTAGGCAGCAGGAAGCAGGGCATTGCTGCTGGTTACCTTATGTTGAGATACAGAGTTTAGCCAACATTTGTATAATGTCTCAATCTTACATGTCTTACACTTACTGACATTATTTTTGCTACAAAGAATAGATGTGATGATGAAGTAGAAATTTTCAAAAAATGTAGAAAGGGCTTAGAACATAAAAGCAATATGACCATTCAAGTTGTGTGGGTTTGAGTTTCTGTTTTTACAGAAAGTATGCTGTGTTGCCTGGATCTGTTCCTTACTAGTTTTTTCTACTGGAATAATTTAATGAAGAAGTTGAATTATCAGGACCAAAAAATATTAGTTGAAGTTTAATTATTTTATTTTAATAGCAGGTTCCTCACCTAGTTCCAGTAGCAGCTCCTCTGTTAATCCAATGGCTTCTCTTGGAGCATTGCAGACGCTGGCAGGTGCTACAGCAGGCCTCAACGTTAGCTCTTTAGCAGGTAAGTTATGTGTAGTGGTGGCTTGGGGGAATAGCTGATTATCATTCCTCAGCCTGTGCTAGGTCTCTGGGGTGATTTTTTTCTGCTCCCTGCTTTTTGTAATCGTGCAGTGCATTTGAAAGGTTATTGATCTGGCTCAGTGGAAGCATTCAGTCATCTTTTATTTCCTCTTTCTTATACAGGAATGGCAGCCTTAAATGGAGGACTTGGCAGTGGTGGTCTCTCAAATGGGACAGGTAGCACAATGGAAGCCCTCACACAGGCTTATTCTGGAATCCAGCAATATGCTGCTGCTGCACTGCCCACACTCTATAACCAGAGTCTCTTAACACAGCAGAGTATTGGTGCAGCAGGAAGTCAAAAAGAAGGTAGGCAGAAAGTTGCAGAAACTACTTGAGAGGGGTTTTTAAAAGGGCATGCTTAGCCCTTGCCCCTGCCTTATCTGCAGATTTTTTATTTGGTGGCATTTTTTAGAATCCAGGAGTTACTGAAGATAAAGATGATCTGTGTGATCTTTCTACTTAGGGCTGCCCAAAGTAGTTTTTATACACGACATTTCTCATGTGATTTGTCTAGTCTTAAGTGCTTCCTTAATCACATTCCTGCATGTTCTCAGAGGGAAGGAGAATATGAGTCTACAGCCTGATACATCCCACTGTCAGAGAATCAGATGTGATTTTGTTAATGTTTTCTTGGTCATTCACCTCTTCTGACAGATACTTATGCCAGCCTTTTCACTCTTCAGATTCAGATTAAATTTAATATGTAGTGTAAAGTAATGTAGAATGTAGGAGTAAGTTTTCAGCAGAATGTAGCATGTTTAGAAGAGACTCTGTCGGATTACAAGGAATGTGGTTATTTGTATTTTATTTGGAAATTTACTTAGTTGCTTTGGGACCACAAGTTTTGCATAGCCATTTTTTGTTTAGTCAACATCTAGCACTCAAATTTACTGTTCAGCTTTCATTACAGCAAGTATCTGTGAGCCAGTTTTGGCACAATGTGTAAAGAACAAACAAAAAGTGGTGAGAAAGAGCTAAAATTATTTGAGTGATCAATCCCAGCAAAGGGTCATGCTCATTTATTCTGGAATCTAGTGCTCTGCAGCAGTGTAAATAGCAGTTTCATTGTTTTATCTAGAAAATTTGTCTTGAGTGGCTCTTCCACCTTTTTTTGTGCAGTGGATATATAGTGTCCATGCTCTTTCTGAATTTATTTTCCTTCTTGTTGTTTGAAGGTCCAGAGGGAGCCAATCTGTTTATCTACCATCTTCCCCAGGAGTTTGGGGATCAGGATCTGCTGCAGATGTTCATGCCATTTGGAAATGTTGTCTCTGCCAAGGTTTTCATTGACAAGCAGACCAATCTAAGCAAGTGTTTTGGTATGTTGGATCTACAGCTTCCTTACAAAGGGAAGCAAAGGGGCAGACACTGATCTGGTGACCAGTGACAGGACCCAAGATAAAGGCCTGAAGCTGAGTCAGGGAAGGTTTAGGTTGGATATTAGGAAAAGGTTTTTCACCCAGAGGGGGAATGGTCATTGGAACAGGCTTCCCAGAGAAGTGATCACAGCACCACCTGAAGCAGTTCAAGGAGTGTTTGGAAAGTGCTCTCAGACACATAGTATGATTCTCAGGGTGTCCTTTGCAGGGACTTCAGTGATCTTTGTGGATCCATTCCAACTCAGGATATTTTGTCATTCTATAAATCATTATCTGTAAAAAGGTGGCTTTTTTAGTAATCTCTTTTTCAGTGTATTGTTTAGTCTAGCTTTTAAGTAAGGAAGGAATCCCTATATATTCCTAAAAAGTTAATAAACCAAATGCTTCCCACAATAAACTGTATTTTCCTGATTTTCAATGTGACATTTTGCTTTTCCCAATTTCATACTATTGTGCCTCATTATAGTGTCCCTAGATAATTCTCTCTGAGACTGGCTCAGTTAGTTAGAGCATGGTGCTAATAATGCCAAGGTTGTGGGTTTGATCCCCTAATGAACTATTCACTTAGGAGCTGGTTTCCTTGATCCTTGTGGATCCCTTCCAACTCATAATGTTCTGTGATTATTATTTGTGTTTGCAGACTGTAATCCAGAGGTAGTTCTTCCTCTTGCCTCTTCCTGTCTTTTCAATAATTGTTCGTGTTGCTCTATATATTACATAGTACATTAGGCTTATGAATTATTTCCATTAATATCTTTTTATATAATCATTTGGAGTGCCATATTGCATTTTTGTAGTGCTGTAAGCTCTCTTGACTGTTTGATATATGGAGATTTCTTGTGATGGAAGGGGTGAGCCTTTCTCTGTGGTTTTGATAGCTTTGTGTCTACATGATATCCTGAATTTTTCCTATTTGAGTCAAAAGATGTGGACAATCTGATGCTTTGTGAGAACACAGAAATATGCTGATCATTCAGCTATAATACCTACATATTATGGACAGGTAGCCATTGATTGGAGGGAGAGTTATTCTCACTGCAGACATTGAGTGGAGTTACTTAAAATAGGCTCCTTCAAAAGCCTGGAGAAGTTTATTTTCAGGATAATCTTTTCCAGGAATGATATGCAACCTCTCATCTGAGAGCAACTTAAACACAATTCTTGTGATGGAAGGACCCTTCCTTGGCGGCTATTTCACTCCAAACAAATCTGCTCCCATAATGTCATGAGGGTGATTTCAGTCTTGTATCTTTAATGAGCTTTTGCATCTGGATGAACATTTTCCAGGTTTGGTTTCCTCCCAGGTATGAGTTCTTATAAAATAAACAACAGTGCTTATTTTGTTGATAGACTAGAAAATGTAAATTTCCTGAGCTATGCATATCTTCTGGCCAAAGCTCCATATGTCAGAAAGCAACGCTTTGTTCAAGAGCCCTTAGAAGTTATTATGAGGAGTCTAAAACAGTTGTGAGATTCTAAAAATGGCACTTCATGCAAGCCTCTCTGATGTTGTGACTGCCTGCATTTCCAGCTGTGAGTATCCGTTGTGGGCAGCTCTGGCACGGGATAACTGTGTGTTTTCCTCTCCTCAGGTTTTGTAAGTTATGACAATCCAGTGTCTGCGCAGGCTGCCATTCAGTCCATGAACGGCTTCCAGATCGGCATGAAGCGGCTGAAAGTACAGCTCAAGCGCTCCAAGAACGACAGCAAGCCATACTGAGCACCCCTCCCCTCCGGGACTGGAGTGAGAAGGATCTTCTGGTAAGTTGGAGAGGAGCGCACTTAGTGATTCGAAGCCCTAAGGCTGTGTTTTTACAGTCCTGGAAGCTGATCCATGCCTTCTATCTGGCACATCTTCCCTTGAAGACTCTGCTGCAGCCTCTGCTGAGAATCCTGCTTCGGATGGAGGACAAGTTTGTGCTTTTGTTTCCAGTGTTTTACTTTGGAGTTTAGGTGCCGTATCGCTGAGGTTTTTTGTTTAGTTTTGGTGGGGTTTTTTTCTCCTTTATTTGAAGTTTGCTGTGTTTGTAACCAGTGTGTGTTGAGAAGGACCAATGCCAGCTCCTTGGGGGTGGGGAGAAGGTTAAAGGGAGCAACAGAAACTGACACCACACTGCCTTGGGGTAGAGAGGAGAAGGGAAAGCAGAAATAACACAGAACAGCTGATGAAAACAAAGATGGGCAAGGAGAACAGAGTCCTGGATAAGAAAGAACTGACTCCATGTTGTAGCCTTTGTCATGCCCCATCCACTCCTTGAAATTTTCTTTAACTGTCTGCCATGGTGGACATTTAGTAAATCATCTCTAAAGCAGGACACGGGCTGGAAGGGTGAACACATTAACAAGCCAAAGGAAAACTGCAGTGATTTTTTTTTCTTTGCTGTATATCAACTAGTGTTTATATAGCACTGTGAATGTACACAGCACTTTATAAAACTATAAGATAATGTCTCTGCCGAGAAAATTTCACTCTTTGTCTACAGTGGAATATTAATGAGATGCAGTGAATTTCTCCATATATAAGAAAAATTAACCTATGTACTTCATCTAGGTTTTGTGGAAAGGTAGAGGCAGCTTAGTCTGGATGAATACATCTGGGTCTGGAAATAAGAAACTTTAGATCCCTGGTAACCTGCAGAAATTTTTGACAATTTTTCTTCTTAACAGTTGATCACATTCCCCATTTCTGTGGAATAATGTCCTTTTTTTGCAGAGATTGCTATGAATTCCTTTTCATAAGCATAATGTAAGTGCTGATTGTTTATTGAAATGATAACTTCCTGTTTTGTTGGGGTTTTTTGTTGGTTTTTTTTAATGAACAAAACTCGTGCAGTGACTTGGTCTAGTAATTAGGTGTATCTTTCTACTGCAGTTTTCCTTTAAGGTGGTGTGTACCAGTGCATAACAGGCTAAACCAGGAGCTGCGGAACTAGGGTATTGAGCCATTCAGTCTTTTTCTGCCTTTTGGTACAAACTGTTAGTTTTTATACTGAAGGAAAATTGAACACACCCCTTAACTGAACACACAGTTTTTCTGCACACCAGTGAAATTGCTAGTGCATTGCTAAGGGCCTTTGATATTCACTGGATTTAGGGGGCTCAAAGGACTTTTGACACTCTGGCCTGAGCTGTTTCTAGAAATCAGTATAGAGTTCCATTTTATAACCACCAAAATCCACCTCTGTCACAAGAGGAAGTTTACAATTTCTGTGTCTTTAACAGAAGTTTGATTTACCTCATAATATCTCCTTTTCCTTGTTTTCTTTGTATTCCTGGGTTGTAAGGCTGTTTCCCAGGGCTCCAGCTAACACTGCAGTCTGGGAGCCAGCTGCTAAATGAGGTGTGTGGGTCAGGACTTTGTGTTCTGCTCCAGCAGGAGGAGCACTAAACCCATCAAACCTGAGTTCTTGGTCCAAATCCCCACTTGTTTCCGGTGATCTGTTGGGAATGTTGGGCATTTCCAGGGACTGGGCCCCCTGGGATCTCAAACCTCAGAATTACAAGGCCTGATATGTAACATCTGAGGAGAGCCCTTTCCAATTCTTAGGTTGAAAATCAAACAGTTGATGTCAGTCTGTCCATATTGATGGCAGACAGGTAAATCTGTCAGTATTATTTAAATAATTTTGTGGTGGCAAAGTTTCAAAGGCCAGATTGCCAAATTTCCCAGTTATGCTGGCATGTGGTACCCTTCTATGTTAATTATTTGAATCTCTCTAGAAACATAAACATACACTGAAGTGAACCATGTACACTTGAATTCTGCACCATAGGAAAGATGTGTCCTGGTTTTCTGAGAAAAGAGTGTTGGAGTGTGAAGGCCTCCAGGGTGATAATGGGATTTTATATATATATA
>VZTZ01024403.1:33918-46173 GCA_013400955.1 Drymodes brunneopygia | reverse complement strand
AAACCACAAAAAAAACATAGTTGGGAGCAACTGCTCCAAGTGCAACCTGCTGTAACCAAGAATGTTGTTTCTATTTTTATAGAAGTTTTATACCGCTCCAGGGTGGAGAATATTTATTACCTAAATTATTTCACTGGAAAAAAGGCCAGGGTTTTGTAGAATCCTGAATGTGATTGTTTTACACACATAATGATGTGCATGATTGAAACTACTGATTTTCAGTGGCCTGTTTGCAGCCCAACAACTGCTAAATGAGGAAGATGGATGCTGTGAACCAGTGGAGGAGAGCGCTGTGCTCTGGGGTCTCTACAGTCACTCTTACCTTCTTTGCACCCTACCCCACTGTACTATCGAAGACCTTTGTCCTGTTTTTCTTTTAACCTGATGCTCTGGCCTCTTTACTAGTCACTTCAGTTGCCCAAAATTGGATATTTTAGCTTCTTCATCCTAT
Source organism: Drymodes brunneopygia (assembly GCA_013400955.1). Lineage (NCBI taxonomy): Eukaryota > Metazoa > Chordata > Aves > Passeriformes > Petroicidae > Drymodes > Drymodes brunneopygia. Next base: position 45,722 of record VZTZ01024403.1, on the reverse strand, counting down.
AGTATGTCCTCAATACTGTAACTTACAGATCAAGTGTGGCATTGTTGCAAATGGGTGTGACTCCTATTAACTTCAGGAGATTCACCAGTTTACACTGTGGTTTAGTTTGATCAGTGACTCCTCCCAGACATAGTCACCTTAAGACACCTAACTTGGGCTAGCTCTTGTGCCTTACTGGCATAACTATAAGTATTGCCAAAAAGAAAAAGAAAATAAATCTATGCAGGTTAAATTTTAAGATATGTGATCCTCAGATGGTTTGAATCAATGCAGTTCAGCTCTCTGAACGCAGTAGAGCTGCATCAGTTTTCACCAGCTGAAGATGTTGCCCTTTTTGTGTATTTGTTTCAGATTTCCCTTTCTTGGTGTATCACTGTGTATGTTGCCAAAGTTAATAAATGTATCAAGTTTGTGACTTGGGCAGACTTTTTTTCTGATAACAAAACTGATCAGATAAAGTCAACATTTCTGTGTCTGGTGGCTGCCGCTGATTGTAGAGACTTAGGCTGCTCTTACCTTTCAGTCTTTAGCCAATTTTCTTCCTCACTTATTGGCAGGAAAGTCTGGGATTTTGGGGACTTGGGGCTTTCAAATTTTATTTTTACTTCATATCATGCTCTCATTCAAGTGCAAATCAAATCAGGGTCAAACACTTTATTTCCTGCATAGTAAGATAAGAGCTGAGTGAGTTCAGATAAACTGCAGAAAGCTGGCTGAAGCAGCCACATGGACAAAGTATACTGTATGCTTAAAACCAAAGAACCTGATTTTCTACAATAAAAGCTAAAAGGACTTCTGATGAAATAGAATTCCTTATTATGTGTACCACCAGGAGATACTTCATGTATTTTTAGTTTACAGGGTGGAAATGGTCTACTTCATAGATTTATTTTTTTCCTCAGGAGATATTTGATTCGAATGCTGTAATAAGGTGAAAGAATTATGAACTTAGTCTGATACTGCTTAGTGTCAGAACTATAGTAAATGAAACCATTGTTTCTTCAGTCCCTAGATAATTAACAGTCCAAAATAGGATAGCTCTTTGTAGTTTAGCTTCTTTTTAATACAAAGCTGGCATTATTTTAAAATTCCAGCTCAGAGAAATCTCACTGACAAATGCACCTTTCAGGAAAAAGCTTTTCACCTGAAAACGTCACATATTATGACAATTCTGTTGTGCAAGCTGAATCTAACTGAACTGGTAATGGCTGTGGATTAGGGAAGAACAACCAAGCAGAATTAAGTTGTTCCTATTTTATTTGGAAAACCCTAAAAACAACTTGGATAAAGCAAATCGCAAATGCAGGGTGCAACTATGAACAGGTAAAATGCTTTGAAAGCTTCTTGTTGCAGACATTTAAACCTAGAGATAATTGATGTCCCTAGCATACCTGCCACAAAATATAAAACACAGAAGGCAAAATTATCACTATTGTGAGAATAAAACAAGGACAAACTGGAATAACTTTCTCCAAGACATTAAGACCTTGTCCAGCATCTCATGGTTCTGTTCTTATAGGCCAGTCTTTCCACAGGGCTTTGATGAAACTTTGTCTTTGCCCTCAACATAGCTGAGTGAAATATTTGAACAATCCATATCAAGAAAACCCCAAGACAAATCATACAGAGGATTTCAGTGGTGCATGCTTAGATGTCATTTAATATCATGCTTCTTGTTTCTCATGCCTCAATTCATGATGAATTTGCTTTTCTGGTTTAAGAGTGAAATCTTGCACCTATCTGCAAATTATCTTGAGTATTTCTTGAAATATAGAAATAACTGCAAGAGTTGCATTGTAGTCTGTTTGCTGGAGTTGGTTTAAAGTCTGTACTAAAGTCCTTCACTAGAAAGCATGAAAAGCAAATTAATCTCAGCAGTTCTGATAAGAGGTGTGTTGCTGATTTAATAGACAATGTGTTTCTTGTTGCTTTGGAATGAGAATGCAGCACTTGCTGTTCTCAAATTATGTAAGATACTACGCAGATCTCACCTTGCTCTAGTCTGTAACCAGAAGCTTTGAGATGTGCTGAAGATTAAGGCCACAAACATGAACTAAAGGGGAGTTGGGGGTGTGGGGAGACAGAATAAGAAAACAAACTGCTTCCTCTCTCTTCTGCCTCCCACTCTCATCCCAAAATGTTCCTTGTCTCTTGCAGCTCACAAGCTGAGAGGGAACAGAGGTATTTATGTCACATAATATAAGAATTATTTTTTTATAAACTATTCAAGAAAATTTCAGGAAACATTTTTTCTGCTCATCAAACTGGCAACAGTGACTGTAGAGCTTCTCAGAGCCCAGAATCTCCTTGTCATGAAGTCAGGGAGCTGAGGGCTGTTACATAAAAGGTTGGGAATGGAAAATCCCTGTGCAGGTCTAATGGTATGAAAAGAGTCAGGGAGCTGAGAGTCTTAACTTGCAGTCAAGTCTTAAGGAATTCTTCTCTGATGTGTGGGCTTTTTGTCTTGTATAATCTTTTTTTTTCCCCCTTTTCCAAATCACCCACCCCCAGTTACATGGGCTCCTAGGGAATGAGAGGGGACTGTAGCTAAAGGAAAGAATATGGATTTGCTGGGCTAATACTGCCTAAGAACTTCCCATGTTAGAGTGCAAGAAAAGTCTCAACTGTCAAACCACCTGTGAATCCCTTGTGTCCTCTGTCTCGTCTCTCATGGTCTCAGTCTCTGTGGGCAAATGTTTGCCCTGGAGTCGTATTTTTTGGAATCGATCTCCTGGGGAGGGAGCTTACTCTGTTCTAAACAGAGGTAGTGGACACACTGGGCACAGGGCAAGGTGAATGCATGCTAACCAGTGTGTCACTAGGCTGTGGAATGCTCCACAGACTGGGTGCTGAGAGGGAAATCCAGGCCTCTGCTTCCATTTGGTTTCTGGCAGTTTGATGTTTACTTGGTGTCCTTCATGTACTTTGACTTTTACTTGTCCATCGTTGGCATGTGCTGCCCTTCCCTGTCAACTCCCTTCCCCAGGAGATCTCACTGTACAGTGCCCATTCTTGTTCTCTCTCTCCGTGTTTGGATGTACTGTTTTGTGTAACTCAGTGGGTCTCCCTCTTTCTGGTTTGTTTTTTTTCTAGATTCCTGCCGTTTGTTCATCGTTGTGCCTAAAGCATGTCGATGTGGCGTTCAAGTACATCGTCCAAATCCTTGTCTCTTCAGCTTCTCTGATGCTTGAACTCTCACCTTTGACCTTGTGTTGACCTTTGATGCTGATGTGTATTTTTATTATGTTTGTTTCTTTTCTTTTTTTTCTTTTTTTTTTTTTTGTGCTGCCAAATTGGTTTTGCTAGAAAGACTGCTGAAGGGGAATATTTAAACTTGCATTTGAATATAAAAGAATTTCTATTTTTCTAGACCTTCGTAAGATAACCACTTGATTTTGTGAATCTGATTCTTTGTAATTTGTCTTCAAAGCAGCCTTGCTAGCATACCTTGTGGAGTATTTGTATTTCTGTGAACATACAGCCAATCACTTTCTAGGCTTAGTTTTTTCTGTGTGCTTAGTTTTAAAAACACAGTTCGAAGAAAAAGTCAATTATGTGATGTGACTCTATCTTTCAGGAGACTTCCTAGTCACATTTTGCTGATCTGGTTTCTGTGCTTGAGGAGACAGCATGTGTTTTTATGAGTTCAAACTTGTGACTTGAAGTGGCATCAACAGAAAACACTTGAACTACATTTTCCTCTGATTGTAGCTACGTTTTTGCCCTGGCATTTTCTGATTTTTTTTAATTATTATTTTTATTTTTATTTTTTGCCCTGCTTCCCTATGTGATTATCAGTCTGCAGTGAAAATTTGATCAAAGTTGATGTTGTATTTTGTTAAGCTCTGGCATGCTTGGTTTTTCTGTAACTACAATCTCCTCAGCAAAATGTGATGTTTTTGTTTTAATCTTTCAAGCTAAGATAGTGCCCAGAAATGTTGTGCATGTTTCCTGCTGTTTTCTTCACACCCTCGTAAATATCACCTTCACCTCTCTGTTTTCTATAGTTTGTGCAAAAACTGAGCAATTTAATGGGTTTCAAAGGTATCCTTTAAATTGGTGGTTTTGGTATGACAAATATCTGATCAGAAGCCACCTGAGGGCATCTACCTGTGCACTTAGACTGTCTGCCTGACAGAGCACCTGGAACTTGCTCCATCTCCAGTGCTGTCAGAAGCTCTGAGGGTGCTTGGTTACAATGTTCCCCTAGTGGAAATTTTGGTGGAAGGGGATAGCTGGGAGCAGGAAGGTGGGGAAACTCACAATATTTCTGTTTCCAAAGCTGTCTGAAGCTAGGGCTCATTTCAAACACTGAGCATTTTGTACAAGTCAGGGCACATTTCTGTGAAGTCCAGCCCCAATCTAATACCATCAGTCAGAGTTTGGTGGCAGGATTCTACAAGGATCTAGGTTAGCTCATGAAATAAAGTGTTTTAAATATCCCAGAGAAAGCATTTGTAACACTAGTCCTACAACTGCTGGCTCTTTTCCCAAATGACAAGCACAATACAACAGCCTCTGAAGCTGTTACCTGAACAGGGTACCATCCCCAGCTCTCTCTTCAAGGGCCTTAGCTGGGGAATCTCTGCGGAGATTTTTTAGGTTTTGTTTAGTTTTTGATTGGGTAATGAGCTGAGCAGTTTTTCTGGCTTGCAGGATGAACTAGAACAGGTTACTGCTCTCTGGGTTGCAGGCTTCCCCTGCCCTATGTACCATCTGCACAGGTAGAAACTGGGAAGTAGCTTCTAGATGAAGGCACCTGAAGAGTGTGTGCTGTGGTGAAGTTTCAGAAGCAGCAGCAAGCTAGTGTAGGTATCTTAACAGTTGAAATAATGTGAAATGGAATTCCAGGAGAAGGGGTTTTGCTGAGAAAACAAGTAGAGTTTGATTGGATAGAAATCTTAATTTTGTCCAGTGTTTGGGATAATGTAAAGATGAAAAGATTGTTTTCTGTCCTACTCCTGAGCTGGTTGAGGATACTGTATTCTCACTAGGTATTGACCAGACATGTGTAGACAGTCCTTAATCTGCTTACAAAACAGAACAATTTGAATATGGTTCATGTACCTGGGAGTGAATCGTGAGGCTGAATGAAAAAGGGTAGAGACTGGTTTCTTTGGGAAGTAGGGTTGGGGGCTGGCTGCTGTTAGTCCCACAGTCTGAATGCACAGGACTGTGTGCCAGGGGGCACTGATACCCTGCAGTGTATGGAGGAACTGCCAGTACGTTTCTGTACGTGTGCATTTGGTTCCGTCAGGAACCTTGGGGAAACCTGTGGAAAAATATCTGAAGAAAACCAAAATGCCAAATGTTGGGTGTTTCTTTCCTTTCTTCTTTCCTTCTCTTCCTTTGGTTGTTTTAATTGTTCTGTGGTGGTTTTAATGGATTTGAGACAGTGGAGCAGCAGCTGCCTTTCTGATTTTTGGCTGCTTTTTGTGAATAATTTAAAAAGAAAATTTACATTTTGGAGACAAACCTGTGGGCTTTTTTATTGGTACAAACATTGTATTTAACACTAGGGGTTTTGTACAGTTTTTTGCCTTTTCTACTAGAAAACAATGTAAAGTGATTCACAATGTGACAAGAAAACAAATTGCCACTATGACCAAATGTAGAGTCTGTTCTGCAGTTAGCGGGATTTAATCAACTCGAAGTCATGGTTCAGTCGTAGAAATGCTTTTCTTTAACTTGTTTGAGCTGTTCCCTTTTTTCTTGTTTTGATTTGCAAAACAAAATGTCTTTTTGTGTGAAATTGTGTTGTACCCTGTAGAGAATTACAGATTTTACTTCAATGGTTTAAAAAGCAGAGGAGCGCGTGTTGCTTTTCTGATCTGATCACAGAGTTTGTGTAGTGGATTTAAAAATGAAAAGATTTGTTACAAGTTTGGAACAAGCGAGTATGTGTTAAAGGAATTTTCTTCCTTCTGTGTGTGTTTTTTTTTCTTTTTGTCCCAAAGGGCAACTTAAAGCTGTTTTAATTGCACAAACACACCGACAACAAGTCATTTTGTATATGCCAAGTGTGGTACCTTCCTTTGTTTATTTGCTATTAAACTGTTTGAGAAGAGTCCTTGTGTGTTGTATTTGTGTCTTAAACTTGAGGTTCTTTTTGGGGTCCAAGTGTGAGAAGATGAAGAGAGAGATGAGAGAATTATTTTCCAGTTTCTTAGCTGTGAGACAAAAAATTTTCATGGCCCAACACCACTTCTTCTGGATGTACAGTATCACCCTGGATTTCTACTTCTGTGTAGATGAGCCACTTTGAGAAAAAATGGAAAAGGTTTTCTGGTTGATACATCTCCATTTTGTATCATTTGACAGCCAAGTCCCCTCTAGATACGGAAAAGCTGAGGATCTTGGAAAATGCGAATATGTGCCACACTTGGGAGTGAGGTATAGGCATATCCAGCCTCACAGAACTGGGGCCATGTATAGCCACTTGCCTGTCCATGCCCTTGTGCTTCAGGGTGTTTCAAGGGCTCAATACCTCAGGCATAGCAGCAGCCCTCAGCTCTGCAGGAGCAGCAAGAGTGAGTGGTGCTGTGTGGGATTAGAGAGGCACCAGCTGACGCCACTCTCACAGGCCCCAAACTTGCCACCGCCTCCTTCCCCTTCCAGGAACACAGCCAAGCTTGCTGAAGCTATCCTGGTTCTGCAGCATCAAGGTACCTGCAGCCCCCAGTGCTGCTGGTCCTGCAAGTACTCCACAGGGAAACCCCAAATGGATTTAGATTACTTTCTAGCGATAATCAAAGGCTACCTTTGGTTTTCTCTTAGAACTAAGGTATCTTTTATGATATCTCATTTCAAATTAATAAAAAGTATTTGGCATACCCAAAGCGTAATTCATGTAGAAACCTGCCATAAGTTTGACACGAATATTGCCTCTCTCAGAAGGAAAGTACCACAATGGCCACGATTTTGCCACATTTCTGAAAGCTCCTAAAATTCGTCAATGCAATTCCTTCCTTCTGCTGTCTTGCATCTTGGAGACTTGCAAGCATTTTTAGGGCAGCTATGTTTCTCCTCCGTGTCCTTTTCCTGTGTTATCTGGCATACTCTGTTTCACTCCATCACTTCCTACATGATTGTAAATCTGAGAGCACTTGAGAGCATCAGGATTCAGTGCTGCATTCCTTGCCCTGAGCGCACCAATTGCAGCGCAAGGCACAGAGCCACCTGTTCCAGACTGTGCTGGGATCCCTGCAGTTAATTTGCAGCTGTTGAGAAGAGAGGCTGGAGGGATTTCAGTGCAGATACAACTCGAGGCGAGAGATGGAGAGAAACAATTGAATCAGAAAAAGGGGGTTGTTTAGGCAGAATGGAAGATTCCAGCTTGTGCAGAAAGTTCACTCACCTTGTCTTACACAATCAAAGCTTTGTCAGCTACATCTTACAGAACTGACACCGGATCCCTCTTGGGTCAGTGGCTTTTTTATTTTTTGAAGGCTTTTTCTTTAATTTAAAAGTCTACCACCAATCAGTACACAATCAAACTACACTTAAGAGCCAGTGTATTAATCTCTGAAAATAATCGGCATTTTCACATGAGTTGTTATATTTACCAGCATTAGTAGGAAATACACAAAGTTGTAGATGAAATCCTGATGCTGAATGTTTTAGGAGAAACCTTCTTCCTCTTACATCTACCTCCACCTTTCACTGCTTGTTTTGACTCCAGTCTTCCTGACTTTGCCAGCCACATTCCACTCTCTTCATACAGCCAGGAGTCACCAGGGACATTATGAAGAGCAGTGGGGAGAAGGAGAAGCAGGTCAGTGTGGTCACTCTGAAGAAGAGTGTGTGATGAGCCACACTGCATGTATGACAGGTAAGATTCCCTTATTTGATGTTACCAAGCATCATTCAGGCTCATTTATTTGCAGTTCCTGAGGAGAAACTGTGGATCATGAAGTGTAGAAACTGTACCTGAGTCTTACATGAATTACAGCTGTCTTGAGCCACAGACGGATGCCATTGCTTTTTTTGAAGTAGCACAGGCAGTCAGTGTTGATCTTTCATCCCTCCTTATTTAGGCTGCTGCAGCTAGGCTCAGAGAGATATGTTCCATATCAGAGCATGTTCCTTGTTTTTTGGAAATGAACAGTTTGAACTTGATAGATTAAGTCCTTATTTTACTAGGGTGTTTTTATCTCAACAGGTGAGTTGCAAGTTGATTCCTAAGGAAGTAAGCACTGTTTCATAGTGCTCAAAAGCAAGGATGTAAAGTGAGATTAACAAAATGCAGGGCAGATCACCTCCTGTTAGATGGGTTTTGTCAGGCTGCAAGGCACCCTCTTTTCATTTTGGCTGTGCTGGTGGGGAAGGGAGCAGTGCTTTGCTGGAGTGGCCCAAAAGAATCTCAGAATGATTTTGACTTATAGGTAGGTCACTTGTGGAAGATTATATTTGCAAAATAGTCTGATCTACCAAGAGTGATACAATTTTTGTTTTCCCCATTCCTGAGCCCTGGGTTGATTCTGTTATGTAGCAGGCTGCAGTGGCTGCTTTCCTGGCCTCTTACCTTCTCCAAGGCTAGAAATCTAAATGGCCTCATCATTATCAGTGCTCTCCCTGGGGAATGATCTTGTGCATCTTGTTTCCATCCCACCACCTACATCCAGAGAAACATATAAGAATTACTGCAAGGAGGAGAGATTTTTTAGAATTCTGAATCGGACTTTTATGCAAGGTCTAAAATCTATAAAGTACCTAGCTAATAATTTTAAAAGTGCTGCTGAAGTGATTTTCACACATTAATCAGCTATGCCTCACCATTAGTTTTCTTCAGCTTCTGTAGATTTTTCCATAGTTTCTACTTCCAGAGTTTGAGACTACACAGTCTATGCTGAAATATCATCTATCACATTACATCTCTGAAAAACAAAGCTAAGTTAAATAATGCAAATATCATAGTGTATATGAGCTCCCAAAAGAGAATCAGTCTTATTGTAGCAAAACTCTTCTACAATTTAAAACATTTTTCTTTTTGAAATATTTTTCTGAGGGAATTTTGGGTAAAGGACAGATATAATCTCTTAAGATCATGACTGCTATGATGTAAAGCCTCTAGGTAGACTGTCGTTCCTTATTTTGTGTCCTGCTTTCCTTAAGGATATTACCTCAGGAAGTCTCCCTTGGGATTTTGTTGACACCAGGATGGTCTGATTGGTACCCTTTGAGGTGATTCTGTAGGTATTTACCTTTGCTTGGGGAAGAACTGCCACCAAATTCACCAAGAAGCAGGGAGGCAGCTGGACATGACTGCGTTTGCAGGCGGGTCTGTTAAAACTTCAAATTGCTTCTCTTTGCCCAGTAAAAGGATCACAAAACTGGTTCTTGGAACTTCTGCATCTGAAAAACATTAGATATCCCTGTAGCATTCTCCACCTGCCCCCCTCCTCCGAGGTTTCATGTATCTTCTTAGGAAGGACAGAATAAATCTCTAGGCTGCCAAAAGCCATTTAAAATGCAGCACATTGGTGAGAGTATTAAACATGACTCTAGAGGAACCAGTCTGATTTTTTCAACAGAGTGTGGTAGACATAAAGCTATCTTTTAATGTGGCTAACACCTCTCTCCTGCAACCAAAAAGTGCAGGTATCTGTTATTCTGTGTCTTTACTGTTATTCATCATAAAATAGCAGCAAGTTCTGGATGCAGAACTTAAGCAGCGCCTTTGACAACTTCTGTTGGAAACTTTTGGAGGACTGCCACACTCATCTGATGGCAGGGAGCAACATTCCATCAAGAACAAAGGTTTTCAGGATGGTTAGCTTCTTGTCCCTAAAATTAGGAAGTCAGAGGTGTATTTGCAGCAAATCTATGACAGCTGACCTATGTCCACAAAAACAATCCATGATGCCAGCTGAGGTCCTCAAAAGGGGGGTAAATTTTGTGCCTAGAAAAGTATCAAGTACATTGTTGCAAGCGTAACACTACACGTGTACACGCTGAAGTTGCCCTGTTCACACCTGACTTTTAAGGCATGTATTTTTCCCAAAGCTACTACTCCACCTGAATCTGCTCCCTCCCAAGCTAGCCCACCACCAGCAGTGTCTAAGGGTATGGCCAGAGAGAGGAAAGAGCCAGCCTAGGAATCCTGAGGCTGTGACTGCAGCCGATTGTCTCTCTCTGGAGTATTTATAAGCTGCATACTGGCGGGCAGGGGTGGGCAGTTGGCACCGTGACCTTGGGAGCTGGGCAGCCTGACTAGAATTCCTGGGAGCCACGTGAGATGGACTGGCAGGAGCAGCTGCAGCCAATGGGAGGGAGATCAGCACTGGCTGTTCAGATTGAGTTTCACTCCTGTGGCTTGAGATTTTTCTCTTTCTCTCCCTGTTGTGCTTTTCCTCTTTGTTTACGGGATTGGACAGACGAATGCACTGATGGAGCCCTAGCAAGCAAGATGTTTGCCTAGTGGATTTGGGATTCTGCCTTCAGTGCTGAGCAACCACTTCTTGCCATTGCCTACCGCAGCTCCAGCCCCCTGACATGGCTGGGCTTTTACGGCTTGGAGCCTTCTGAGCACACAACCCGCCCTCTTCTAGTGGGGCATTTTACGTTGTGTTCTCTTGTAAGCACATCCTTTTTGCTATCCTTAGAGGTTAGTGTATGAGGCTTTTTAATCCATGGGAGATGGGTCAGGACCAGACAAAGCAGCAGATAGAGAAAGGACTCCATCTTTACCAGTCTAATCAGACCAAAAAGGCCCTGCGAGTCTGGATGAGGGTTTTGGAGAAGTCTGCGGATCCTGCTGGCAGGTTTCGGGTTTTGGGTTGCCTCATCACTGCTCACGCAGAGATGGGCAGATACAAAGACATGCTGAAGGTAAGGTGAACTGGAGATGAATGCATGCCATTGTGTCACACCCACTATGGAACGTGGCTGGAGATCAGAGCCTGGAATGGGGGGTCATTCTGTGTGTAACAGAAAATACCAGCTACTGAGTGCATGTTCTGGGCTGCTGTTATCACTGTGCTCACCGAGAGCTCCAGCCCTCAAGGTACACAGAATACGATTTGTCACTGGGTCTGGTTCCTCAGGATTTTCTCCAGTTAATCACGGGAACCTTTCTTGATTATTTCTCACATACAGGCATCATGTTATCAGGCTTCAGGAAAATGTATGAGAACAGGGCCTTTATCCACTACACGCTGTTTAACGTGTGAATGTCAGCATAAAAGAACTCCAAGTGAATTCTGTAGAATAGAATAAGTATTTATCTTGTGGAGACTCATCTGTTATCTTGTTCAGCTTCTGGCTGATATCTAATATACGTCTTATATTGGGGTTTTTTAATTACAATTATTTGTTTGCAAGGGGGATGATTAAGAAGGAAGAGAAGATGCTGTTTTGGTGAGGTAATTGAGACAGCCTGTATGTCTCACAGTTGGGGTCAGAGAGCAGCTCCCACTTGTCGGGACAGCATAGCAGAAAGAAGGAAGGATATGGTGCTTGATGGAAGAGTGGTAAAAAGCAGCTGAAGTTAAATTTCAAGTGCATGAGGATTAAGTAAAGAAAAAGAAGCTGGTTTATGGATCTAAGAACAAGATGTATAGAGAGAGCAGCATGCAGCATTTGGGAGGGCAACTCAAGAATCTGTAAGACAAGGCAAGAGGGTGTTGTAATAGTGTTAAGAAACCATCCCAGCCTGAAATAGGGTCTTACTAAAGGGCTTTGATATTCTTGTCCTGATGTTTTGGGTTGCCTCTTACTAGTCTGGCATTCATTCAGCATTTAGAACAAAACCTGAAAGAGGTGTTTACATCTCACTGAAAAGTTTTTGGTAGCTCTGTTACACT
>VZTZ01024403.1:6714-25603 GCA_013400955.1 Drymodes brunneopygia | reverse complement strand
GGAGGTGAGGGGCCGGGGCCGGGGGTGCCGGGGTCGGGGCGAGCCGCGGGCCGGGCCCAGGGTGACGCTGCTGTTGTGCCCCCACAGGACGGCGTCGGCGAGGAGGTGCTGAAGATGTCCACGGAGGAGATTGTGCAGCGCACCCGCCTCCTCGACAGCGAGATTAAGGTAGCGGCGGNGCGCCGTGCCGGGCCGGGGAGCAGAGCTGGGCCGCCCTCCCTTGGGAGCTCTGTGCTGCTGGTGTTCGGGGCGGGCGAGTTAGCACAGCCACGGGGACAGCAAAATATTAAACACGGCTAAATGAATGGAGAACGGCAGATTGAGGAGCCGCGAATGTAGGGAAGAAGCACTGGAAGAGTATGTACCCGAGGAAGCTGAGAGGGCGGTTGTTCGACGCAGTCATGGATGCTTTAGCTAAAGTTATACAGGCCCTCCCTGCCTCCTAGGCACAGGGGAGGGAGAAGTCTGTTCTGTGGCCTGAGTCAGGTAGGATCACTGGGTAATTCAGGTTGGAAGGGACTTGAGCAGATCTCCAGGCCAAACTCCTTCTCAAAGCACGGTCAGCCAAAACCCAGGCTACTCAGGGCCTTATCCGGTTGGATCTTGAAAGCCTTTAGACAGATACTGCACCGCTTCTCAATGTGTTAAGTGCTGCTGCTTGACAGATCTCGTGAGGATAGATTTGCTTTGCATACAGGCTGAGCCTCTCTGTTTCAGTCTTTGTTATTTCATCTGCCCATTGTGTACTCTCGTGAAGTGTCTGGTTCAGTCTTTTTGATACCTCCTTCCCCAGCAGTTCTGTTCTCCAGCTGAACAAACCCACGTCCTACAGCTGTTTCTCACAGGCCCATGCTCCAGCCCCCAGCCCTCTTGGTGGCCCTGTGCTGAACTCAGTCCAGTTTATCGATGTCTCTGCTGTATGGGGGGAACACCAAAACTGGACTGAGTGCTCTAGGTAGGATCTAAAAGTGTTGAATAAAGGGGACTGGACACTTCTCTCCATCTACTGCCTACAGTCCTGCTAGTACAGCCCAGGATGCAGTTTGCCACCCTTGCTGTCAGCGCACATTGCTGGCTCCAGTTTATTGTCTTATGTAGACCTGCAGGTCCATTTCTCAGCCAGACAGTCATTGCATGTGTCACTGCAAGGTGCACTTCCCTCCCTGGTGCAGGGCTTTGAAAGTGTCCTCGTATTTTGTAAGGTTTCTGTGTGGCAGCTCTGCCCTTAAAGAGACTACTCCCCCCCAGTTTGGTGTCATCTGCAAATGTGATGAGAAAACATTCCATCCTGTTGCTTGTTCATTCAGGAAGATGTTAAATAGATAGACCTGTCCCAAGATAGATGCATTTTGCATAAAAGAGCGCTTACAAATTTAGAGTTAGTTCGCTGCCCAGTGTTAGCAGTATTGACATAAAATAGTTCATGAACTCTGCAGAGTAACTTCATCCTGTACTGCTTCATGTAATTCTGACTTACTAATATACTTTATTATTCTTTAAAGACAGTAAAGGTAAATATATGTTTTATTTTTAAATTGCAGAATACAGTAAGGAGTAGAAGTAGCCTTCATTTTATAGTAAGAGCATTGTAATTTCAAAATGTTTGTCAGAACCCTCCCTCCAGGCAGTTTTCCTTGAATCTATTCTAGGCTGTGTTTTATTAAATTTATTAAGCTTTTTGCATTTTTATTTAACAGATTCTGTATTGGCTTCTGTAACAGTTCTGTCCTGTGAACAAGTATGTGTTACAGCACAGTATTATGCTTAGATGTAAAGACTTCTAAAAAGATAGTTTCTTAGCGAAGAGTGGGTTTCCCCATTGAACAGAATCACATCCACCAATTCAGGTGTGACCAGTTCTCCTGAGAGGTCTTGGTGCTCCAGTCACTTCAGGGGGGATCACAGCGTGTATGTTTGCACACTGTGTGACTAACCAGGAAAGGGAGGAAAAGGCCTGTCGGTGTCAGACAGCACTGCAGACACCTGTGTTGGGTACGTCTGTGTTGGGTGTAAATGCATTCACTGTTGGACGGGGAGTACATAACCTTTTTTCTTAGAGGTTTTTTCCCTTACTGTTAGTAGGATCATGGAATCATAGAATAGTTCAGATTGGAAGGGACCTTTAAAGGCCAACTCCTGCAGTGGGCAGGGACATCTACTGACTAACTAGACCAAGTTGCTCAGATCCCTGTCCAGCCTGGTCTTGAATGTTTCCAGGGATGGGGCATCCACCACGTTTCTGGGCAACCTGTTGCAGTGTTTTACTATCCTTAGCGTAAAAAAATTCTTCTATCTAGTGTAAATTTACCCTCTTTAAGTTTAAAACCCTTACCCCTTGTCCTGTTGCAACAGGTCTTACTAAAAAGCCTGTCCCCATCTTTCTTACAAGACACCTTTAAATACAGAAAGGCCACCCTTGAGGTCTCCCTGGAGCCCTCTTCTCTCCAGACTGAATCATAGAATGGTTTGGGTTGCAAGGGACCTTAAAGATCATCTAGTTCCAACCCTCTTGCAAAATGTAACTAAAATAGGTGTGTATATGTAGTTATTTGTGTGTATGTATATATTAAAATATCACAACCAAACCACAGTTGCCATATCTGGGCCATATTGTTATGTAGATCACATTGCAACCCTGTAAGCTGTTGCACTGATTGGGCTGTGGCTACCAAGTGACACTGTGAAGAAATTATTTGAGATTATTGGTTAGTTAGTGACCAGAATAGACTGTGTAGCCTTGATTCCTAAGAAATTTTGGCTAACTTGCTGGCTTTGCTTTTTTTATATTACATTTCCCTTTATTCCTCAGACTTAGATTTCCGTAACTGTTTGCTTTTGGAATAATCTATTAATTTTATCTTGCCTTAGTCTTCTGACACTATTCCTTTTTCTTTTTTCTGTGTGCCAATTGCAGATCATGAAGAGTGAGGTACTGAGAGTGACCCACGAGCTCCAGGCCATGAAAGACAAGATCAAAGAGAACAGTGAGAAGATCAAAGTGAACAAAACCCTGCCATACCTTGTCTCCAATGTTATTGAGGTGAGAATGGTGGGCTCTTATGCAGTGACATGAGAAGTCTGTGCAGTATTTAGTGGCAGGGAGAAAGGCAGGGAACTCGTCAGAGTTTCAAGACAACACAGAGTATTCTCAGACTACTGATGCTGCCAGAGCCAGGACTTTCAGGTTTTTCTGTTGGTTTTGTTTGTGACCTGGAAGTGCACATCTCTTGGCCACTCGCTGTCTGGGTCGTTCTTAGGCTTTGGGTACTGTTCATGTGTACCTAACAGCCATCGGAGGGTGACACAGCCCTGCTGAGTGTAGACCTGAGTATCTGAAGTTGGACACATGCTTTCTGAAACTTGTGAAACAGCAAATGAAAGGTCATGGCTCTGTTACTCTGTCACATTCCTTTTGTAATTCAGTATTTTGATGATAGGAAAAAGAATGCTGATAGTTTACTATTTTTACAAACGGGATTTGTTTGTACTAGTGTTTTAAAACTTAATGAGCTTAAGCCTTAATGTGAGCTGCTGTATGGGAGAAGGAATCAATGCCATTAGCTACTGCTTTGTTCTGAATTTTGTAATGTCTTTCTATGCACTGTTGCATGCTGCTTCATGAGGAAAGGAAGAAGTCAATGTTTACAGGAGGGCTTTAATGCTTTCAGGATTCTACTGCTGATGGATGATGAAAAGTTTTATTTCTTCCAATGCATGTATTTTAGAGGCATTATTCCTGGGGTCATCCTGCTAGCCTGGTTACATTGTCATAAACTCTTTCACCCTGGTTCTCAGTTGCTGGATGTTGACCCCAATGACCAGGAGGAGGATGGAGCAAACATTGACCTGGATTCCCAGAGAAAGGGCAAGTGTGCTGTGATTAAGACCTCTACACGTCAGGTAAGACCCATGTGCCCAACCAGATGTGAGGAGTGATGCAAAGGACCTTTTCCTGGTACATCTGGTTTTGCTTACTTTGCTTTCTTTTTCACAGACATATTTCCTGCCTGTTATTGGGTTGGTTGATGCTGAGAAGTTGAAGCCTGGAGATCTGGTGGTGAGTGATTCTATTGTGATAGTTAGATATGATGGTGTCCAGAAAATTGCATATATCTTGCCTTTAGGAAAGGAGACAAATCTGTCCAGATTTCCCCAAGACCATTTCTCTCCTAAAATTTTAATAGAAAGGTATTATTAGTTTTGCAGTAAAGAAAAGCAATTTGGGGTGTGTGTCCTTTATACATACAATTAGGTGCTGAAAGTTTAGAAATCACTTTGTAAGTGTTCTAAACCCTGTCTTTTTTATTGTAAGTAAACTGGACCACTCGTTTAAATTGTGGTAGGTTAACTGTGGCATTCTCTACTCTGCCAGGCTGGGGTGATTTGATGAGTGCCAGTGTCAAAACTGGTTATTCCTGTATCCTTGAGGTGTAGTAAATCAGCTTTGATTGCATGTCTATTAAGTGCTGTCTGAGGGACCTGTTAAAAGCAAAGGACTTGTGTTTACAGGGGGTGAACAAAGATTCTTACTTGATCCTGGAGACTCTGCCTACTGAATATGATTCACGGGTGAAAGCCATGGAGGTGGATGAGAGGCCCACAGAGCAGTACAGTGACATCGGGGGTCTGGATAAACAAATCCAAGAGGTGATACTTTATGTATAGTTTCTGGTGTGACTGTGGACAACAGTCTTTGAACTTCAGCTTCAAAGCAGACAGCCTGGATTTGTGGAGAAGAATGGGTTTATATATTAATATTTTTCTTCTGTTGTAGCTCGTGGAGGCCATTGTCCTGCCAATGAATCATAAGGAGAAATTTGAAAATTTGGGTATACAGCCACCCAAAGGAGTCCTTATGTATGGGCCTCCAGGAACAGGGAAGACACTTTTAGCTCGAGCATGTGCTGCCCAGACCAAGGTAAAAGGAACCTGTGAAAGTGTGTGCTACTATAGAATAGTACCTGACAAAGAGTAAGAACACCTCCAGGGGAAGAGGGTCATACACACAAACTGCTGTTACAAAGGCTGGGATTTTCCTCTCTTATTTGCTTGCTTGCTTGCTTCTTTTAATTAAGGGCTTCTTATAGTACTCAGAAGTGACCCTATTGAAATGAAATGAGGCCTAGATTTGTTTCTCTTTCACTTCCCAGGCCACATTTCTGAAGCTGGCAGGTCCACAACTTGTGCAGATGTTCATTGGTGATGGAGCGAAGCTGGTACGTGATGCTTTTGCTCTTGCAAAGGAAAAAGCTCCTTCCATCATCTTCATTGATGAACTGGATGCCATTGGCACTAAAAGGTGAGCTGTAGTCCATGTTGTAAAGTTCTCAGGAGCTCCCTGGCAGCCTCCTTTGCCTGTGTATGTAAGCAGAGCCTTTTAAAGCATGGCTTACTCAGAGTGTGAACACAGTTAGAGATGGATAGCAGTTGCCACAATCCTTGGGCTCAGGAGCAAAGTTTGTCAGACTTGGGATCTGTCTGATAGCCTCCTACTGTATAAAACTGTTTTCTGATCTCTGCAGCAGGCACCTGGAAATGTTCACCCTCATTTAATACTTGGGCCTGGACAACATAAGCCTCATTCAGATCTAAGGACTAAATAAGTCTTAGGTGCTGCTGACAGTTATTCTAGTTGCAGACCTCATCATGGTAGGACTATAACTTGAAGGAAAAATTTGGAACACCTCAGCCAAGGAGCATGAACTGCAGTCATTCTGTGTTTTGATGGGATTAAAAACATAGGGACAAGGTGGCTGGGTTCACACTGATAGTTTTACCCTTGTTTCCCCTCAGGTTTGATAGTGAGAAGGCCGGTGACCGGGAGGTGCAGAGGACCATGCTGGAGCTGCTTAATCAACTTGATGGTTTCCAGCCCAACACACAAGTCAAGGTTGGGAGCTAGCAGGGAGTGCTACTGAGGTCCAGGGTGCTCCAGCAGGGGATGAAAAACAATGTCCAGGGAAAAACCTTGGTGATTCTTTGGGGAGAAGCCTGTCTTCCAGGGGCCTCACACTGATGATCCTACTTCTACTTAGGTGATTGCTGCAACCAACCGGGTTGATATCTTGGACCCAGCTTTGCTCCGCTCTGGACGATTGGATCGGAAGATTGAGTTCCCAATGCCTAATGAGGAGGCCAGAGCCAGAATTATGCAGATTCATTCACGCAAAATGAATGTCAGGTATGGCCTTCTGGGGCTCTGTTTGTCACTCATGATGGTGCCTCAGGGCTGAGAAGTGGTGGGCAGTCACTTGTTGAGAGCTCACTGTGGTGTTGAGGAAACTCCCTGTTGCTTTTTCTATTTGTGCATGCTCTCAGACTTTTTTTCCCATTTGCTCATATCAGCCCTGACGTGAACTACGAGGAACTGGCTCGCTGCACAGATGATTTCAATGGAGCCCAGTGCAAGGCTGTGTGTGTTGAAGCGGTAAGTATTCCTCTTAGGAATAGCACTAACGGGAGGGAAACTAGCATGGAGTAACTATTTGGAACTGGTGTGGTGCTCACATTCCGTCTCTAAATACTGTCTCGTTGGGCAGGGGATGATTGCCCTCCGCCGTGGAGCTACAGAGCTCACCCATGAGGACTACATGGAAGGAATCCTGGAGGTTCAAGCAAAGAAAAAAGCCAATCTGCAGTACTATGCCTGATCTCTGCCCAGTCAAGGTTGTGGCCTTGGCAGAGGACAGGAGTAGACTGGACTGTATCACTTAACTTTCTGTCTGGAAAAAATAAAGCATTTTTTCCCTTTAAAAACAAATCCGTGATGTGTTGGGGCTGTCACCCTTACTCGGCGGTTCTACATCTGTGTAAGGGAGGCTAAAAGCCTCTTGACCACAGTGCCCATCATGCTGCCTTTGGACCATCCTCCAGCTAGAACTGGATTAAATCCTGCTCTGCTGCTTCTGCATGAGGACCAAGAGGCTGTACTGCAGTAAGTGTACTGTGACATTGATGACCTGCAGCCCAAACAGCATCTCCAGTTCTTGCCTGCGCAGCCAGTGAACAGCCTACAGCCTTGTTAGAGTTTGAAACTTTTGAACACTCATTTTGCAAGGGTGAACATAATTCATACATTAATGATGTTTTAACTTCGTCAGTTGAACTTAACTCTTGAAGCTTTAACACTGTTGCTGGTATGTATATGTGAGCTCTCTGGTTAATCAGTTGGGTCATTAGTTAAAGAATTTGAGGTTTCATCCACTGAGCAAGTCTTTCAGTACTTTTAATGCCAGTTGAGAATTACAACTTCCATTTAAAAATTACACTTTTCATAAATACACTGACTTTAGCATTATGTATCTTACATGCCACTGTACTGTATTTTAAATACAATGTAAACATCTCCAAATGCTGGCCATCTCATCTTTACCTGTGCAGTTTTTGGACGCTTGGGAGAGGGGCAGGGATGTGAGAGGGAAAAAAGAGTAGATGAATGTAAGAAAAATGCACTCCTGAGTTAGCCCTAGTACTTGTGCTGGTACCAAGGTCCTTAGTGCTCATTTTGGAGAGGGATCTTGTTCCAGCAGAACATGCGTGTTCTTGACATGCTGTGCTCAGGGGGCATTTGACATTGGCAGGAGGGGGAGTGGAGAACTGAGCAGAAGCCACATGTTCCTGAGGAAAATACACTGTGGTTCCTTTGGACACTTAATATTAGAGGGGGCTATACATCTGCTATTTTCGCAGTACTGTTATTTAAGCTCAGGGAGAATTACTCATCTCCTTTCACAGAACAGGAATTGAACCCACAAGTTAGTTCAGAAGTAAAAGTTGATCCTGGCAGCTCAAACTATGACATACTTTGAGAAATGCACCTCTGGTGGAACAGTTAAAAGCTGCATGTTGCATACATCTCCCCATTAAAACAAGGGTATGTTAGCCAAATGAGTAACCTTAACTGTGTAAGAAGCTGAGAAAAACTTCTCTCTGCTTTCCCAGAGTCTGTAAGATCTTTCTTGGAGCCTTGCTGCTCAGTTACAGCTAGCTAATTTTGGGAACAGTTTGAGTAGTGAGTAAATAGCTGAATCCACAGCACAGAATAGCACAGGTTTCTGATTTAAATAAATTAATACTAAGAATGGGCTAATTCTTTGGCCTAAACCTCAGCTTAGATCAAGGTTCTTTTGGGAAAGGATGGCCTGAGCCAACACTAGACATGCCTGTTGCAAAAGTGTTCAAGCCAACTTCACTTAGCTCCTTGCCCTAAAATGGGTCTGAATTACACAGACCTGCAGCAATAGAGTTGGTGCGTAAACATCCCTTACAACTGGACGATAACAGGACCACGGAGGTACAGTTCAAAAAACAGCACAAAAAAAGACACAACCTTGGACTTAATCCCTTGTAAACAGAAGAAAAATTGAAAGAACTGTCCCCCTTAAACCATCAATGATCAAGTTGCCAATATTTCAAACCTGGAGTTACTTGCAATGTCCATGTCTGTGACTGGAGGCTGTAGCAGTGTCCCATGGGCTGGCATTTCAACAGCTCTGGCACTGCTCTCCATGCGCTGACATGCCACCTCTTCCTGGTGTTAACCCACAGCTCTGCCCAGGCTGCGCTTTCCAGAGTCTCTCCTCACTTCCTCTGGGGTCACACGGCCCCATTTTCTTGTCTGGGTTTTTGTACAGATGCCCGGGAGGTGTTGAGTGATGGGGCCAATGTGCAGAGGAACCCAGCCAGCAGGGTGAGGCCCAAGCCCCCCCAGGCACAGAACATGGACCAGCCATAGCCATGACTGATGTCCTCTGGCAGCCCATAGACGTAGCGAGGATAGCGGGATAACTCAAAATTGATCCCAGCTACGCATGTGCAGAGTGAGATGATGCAGCAAGTACCTGCAGGAGAAAAGCAAGAGGGTTCTACACTGCCCTCAGACAGGTTAATTATGCTGTTTTTTCCCTCGGTAGTTTCAAAGTCATGAATTTTCAAAATCAAGAATTACTCTTGGAGTTTTTCCTGCAGTCCTACCAGCCACTCTCATAAGGCAGAGGAAAAAAAAGAAGGGAAAATATGTAGGACTACAAGATACCTTGCTTCACAAATAACCAGTATTACCTTAGCTTCTTTCATTGCAATTTTGAACTCAGTCATAGTTCATCATGCTTTGATTCTCCTGAGACTATTTCCAGTGTCTAATGTCATCAGGTTCCAGGCAGTACTTGGGCAGTTTTCTTCTATGAAAGATAATTAGCTCACTGAATCTCAGGGCTGCAAAGTGCAGCGCTGCTTGGTTTCCACTAGGAACACCCAGACTTCTGCCAGCTGTACCCAAGGCGCACAGAGTGCCCAGGTTTTTGTCACCTACTACACATTCACTAAACACCTATACAGAGGAGAAAAAAGCCTAAGAAGGCACAAGGCACTCTAGTGCATAAGGTACACTAGACTCCCGGGCTATACTGCCCATTTTCAATCTGAAAAATCAAAGTTCAGAAAAACCTTTGGTCATACAGAAAGTCTGCTCTCACCCAGGATAAACAGATGTAACATCCCTGGCAAGCACTAAGCTTACATCCTTATCGCTGGGCCAGTGTCCTCCCAGGCTTGGTTGGGTTTGGACTTTATCATTACATGGAGATCTAAGCATCTTAGAGTACCAGAAAGGTGCTCTACATTAACTTATGTTTGTTTATTATGATTCCTAGGGAAACCTTAGCTGAGCTGTCTGACAGGAGTCACAGGCTGCACACTGGGAGCAAGCCAGAGGACTGTGCTCATTGTGCTGGAGGCTACACACCAGCTCTCTAGAGCAGAAGGCTCATACACATTGGGGTCTACTGAGAAACATGCAATACCCATGCATGCACAGATCCTGCCCAGTGCTGGGAGTGGTAACTGCACTGTGCTGACAGTTTGCTGCACTAAATAACTGCTTCATGTGATTGTTGTGGGCTGATGTTACTTTTACTTTTACAAGGCAGCAATACTGAATGTGGTGACTTGAGGAGCAGAAGTGAAAGGCTCTCACCTCCCATTAGGAAGAGCAGCCCAGCCACGTACTGCATGAGCTCCTGCTGTTTGCAGCAGCCCAGCACACCAATGATCCACCCAAACAGGATGATGGAGACTGCCATGCCAATGAAGCCAGCTGTCATCCTCCGCAGATCTGAAGAAAACAGAGAAAAGCAAGACAAAAGACATGAAGATGGCAGCACCTAGAGAGAACAGCCAGATGTGGGAGAGTCCAGACAGATGTGAATTTACTGGTTCTAAAGTTAATACTTCAGTCATGGACTTCTCCTGTAGCTTCTTTGAGGTAGGTAGTTTACCCACTACACTGAAACTAAGGGAATTCATCTAAATTGATTCCATTGTGCTGGGCACTGTGCCACTGGAGAGCATTTCTGTCCTGATCCAGAGGAGCACCAGCCAAATACTCCCCAGCATGGGACAGAAGGGGTGCATCACGAGCTCATGTTAGTACTGTTAGGCTTTTTTTAGGTGTGACATCTTTCTTTGGGATAGAGTTTGTTGGGAGAGAAAATTTTCTGCTGAAAACAGAAACAGAAGAAGCAAGAGGGGACACTGGAGAGGACTAAAAGATTAGCACATGGGAGGCACATAGTGTGACCTGAAAAGAGGATTAGTGGGAGGACAGAGCAGACACCAGATCAATACGGTATTATGAGAACAACTCCAGTAACAAGCTCTAAAAAAAAGGCTTGGGTACCAGTGATGTGAACAGCACTTTGTTATCCCTAGTAAAATTGCTGTTCTTGTCTCCTCCTACTTCAGTCTCCAGCTGAACTAGGATTTCCTTGGCACTGACTCTCACATGACAGGGGCTACGTTGAATTATGCGAGGCAATAGAACAAAAAAACATACAGGAAGCAGGAGCAGAAAAAAACTGATTAAATCATTCTCAGTCACAGGCTACAGGTCAATTATCTGTGTGGGAAGGACTTGGGCATGAGGCAGCTTGTGTGTCACGTGCTGGTAATAGGAGGTTGCAAAGACAAACTGAGATGTTCCCTAAAAGAACTGGTCACCAGGGGATTGCATCAGGTCATTGGTGTGCACACACAAAATTGCAACAGGATCTATACAGTGATGCAGCACCTTTGCTGTAAGCCAGCTAGGAACTGTCTGTGCCCAGATCCAGAATACAATTACTCCTTGCAATTCAGCACACACATCTGTATTCCTGAATTCCCAGCTTTAAGCTCCTCCAAAGCTCACGTCCCCTTCCAATCATACAGTTGGCTGCTTGCACTTCCTCACTAATCAGTCTGTATCTATGCTTAGAGCCCAGTGCCATGCTTAGACAAGGTGATTCTGAGCCCTCAGCTGGCATTGCATTAAGGCATTAAGTGATCCAAACGTTCGTGTGCCCTGCTCTGGGCTACTTACGGAGTGCATGCCACTCATCCTGCCGGATGGTGTTGGTGATGTTGATGGGTAAGTTGCGAGGCAGAGAGCTGGAGGTGTAGTGGTACTTCACAGCAGTGCAGCGCTGAATAACTCCTGTAAAGAGACATCAGTGTGAAACAGCAGGAAACCCTGTGCCTTGCACTTGCTGCTGAGCTGGCTGGCCTGGCAGAGCTCGCACAGGGGAAGCCTGTAACAGGGGAAGCTCAGTAACAGAGCAAATGTAACCAAAAAAGAGCTGTTTACTTCAAAGGCTTTGGGATTAGGAGGGGAGAGAACCTACAAAGAAACACCGGCAAAGCAGGAGCCAGGTGCTGACGTTAAACAATAATGACAGTAGGGGGAAACATCTCCAGAAGCTTTCTGGAGGAACTGCTATGATCTCTTTGGAATGCCTAAGGAGACAAGAGCGTGGCCAAGTACCAACAGGACTGCTTCATCTCTAAGAAGACAGAATTGAAACACTTGGAAAATTTTGAATGAATGCTGGGAAGTGAACTGCATATGAGAATCTTTTGAATTCACTCCAACAGTCATTGGCTCTTTGCTTTACTTTCAAAGAACAGCAGTACCCAGGTAGGCTTGTTTCCATTATAGCTTAAAGGAAAGTGTACCCCAGATGTAAATGTGAACTTACAAGCACACTCTTCTTGAAAGGGATTTTTAATTTAGAAAATGGGGGAGAATAAACATGGATGGTGGGGTAGAAGAGAGCAATCAGGAAGGTAAAAGAGTACAAAAAGTTCCTCGTAAACAATGGCTACAGGGTCATTACAGCTATTTGAATGACGGAGCAGAAGAACCATTCAAAAACAATCAGCTGACCAGTCAGCTAATTAGGCTGGCGAACAATCACTAGCAGGGAGCTGTAGACTCAGTGATCAGCTTTGCAAAAGACAGGAGAAAAACTGAGTTTTGTGTGGCTCCCAATGAGAAGCACGATTTTGTTCTCTAACAATGTTCACTGGGACTGTACTGACCTGGTTTCTGCAAGGACCTGCAAAGAGGAAGCCCCCATTCCACAAGATCAGAAGCTGCATACAAGAGGCCCAGGCAATTCCAGCCATTAGGCTAGGGAGGGAAAGGTGATCTGAATTTCCTCCCATTTCAAGTGGGCTCCCATTCTCAGCTGTGTTTCCCACCATCCCCTTCCCTTGCTGTGGCTCCCTGCTGCTTGCCCAGCATCACAGAGCACTTCCAGCTGCACACCATACGCAGAGGTGCTGCCCTTCACCTGCAGCCAGTGGCCCTCTCCTGCTGAGCAGTGCTCCCTCCCTGCACTGACCTCAGGACAGGGCTGTAGAGCCACCTGAGCCAATGAGCAGCACGACAACCCAGTGACAGAGGGTGCCAGTCCATTTGCAAAGGCTGCAGATGTCTGAGTTAAGAACTTAGGCCATCTACAGCACATCACAGTATCTAATCACATTTCACCTGTAACTGCTGACTGAACTCAATTTCAATATTGACATGATTTGCAGGTGTTGTTGAGAAATATGTATATGCAACCAAGTCATGATGTCAGATTTCACATTATAATGCACTGCATTCATTAAAAGTATGATCTGTGCGCTTACATTTCCTGATCATAAAAGTAGTACATATGAAGCAGTATTTTAAACAAGAGCAAGGATTACTATTTTTACAGCTCATTACAGAAAAGCAAAGACTAGGGACGTACATCCCTTATGATCAAAGCTATGGACTTCTCAGCTAAGATATCACTAAGACAAATACTTGCTTTATTATTCCAAGAGTTTAACATGTAAACTAAAAGTAAAACCTCTCCACCTTCTCATACAAATCTGGTTATTTAAAAATTTTTGGATATCAATTAATTCTGCTTTTGGTTTAAAAACTGTACTCCTAATCCTTTCTTCCCCAGAATTCAAAGTGTTAATTTTATATAAGTAGCACATACAATTATATTAAAACAGCAAGTTTGAAAAAAAAAAAAAAAAAAAAGCTCAGGACTGCACAGATTTCAGGGCTTTTTGCTCAGTGCTGACCTCTAATCCATAGGCTTGGTAACAGCCTTTGATTACACCAGCGCAAGTCATTTTTCCAACAAGATTCTGTTTTCCCGAGAACACAGGCTGGACCCACTCTGGTGTGAGCCACTATAGGCAAAACGAGGGAGGCCTCTCTCTGCAGATCTGCTAGAAAAGCTGAAATAGGCAGGCAAGAGAGTCAGGGAATCAGGGAAGCAGTGAGGATGATCTTTAATGAGAGTACCTAAGCCACTTTCACCCAGGAAATTTTAACATGCACCCAGACAACCTTCAGTATCTTGATTTTGCATTTGCCATCACTAGTTTGTGTTTCCCATTTTTTTCAATGAATCTCTAGGTCTCACTTGCAGAGATGCCATGCACTCAAATATGGCCAGGTACTCCACAGGATTGTATTTAAAATCATTTAACACCTTGTTCTCTAAGTACTCAAGAAAAAAAGTAAAAATAAAAATCAGGTTTGCAGTCCCAAAGTTATTGTGAAGTAGAAGGTATTTCAAAGGTACTCCAATAAGTCCTTAGACCTGATCCTTACATACCTGAAATCACAGTCTATAAAATAGGGACAGCATCCTGCCCTCCATTTCAGAAACCTGCTAGAAAAGTGATTTCTCTTTTGTTTACAACATACTCAGACAAGCACCATAAGAAAGCCTGCCAAAATTAAAACCTTTGCCTTCAGGCAAGGGCTTGAACAGAAGAGTCATGTGGTGAACAACAAGTGAGCGTTGTCTGTTTTGGCACACGAGTACATTGGGAATACAGGACAGAAGGAGGCAGGTGCTCAGGTCATTACCTTACCATAAAGCACTCATCCAAGGAAAAGGTTAGATGGACAGCCTGATCCCAGTATTTCTAAGGGCTTTAACAGAACACTTGAGAGTCACACTGCATGTACAATTTTCTTGATTACAAAATAAACATGAACTGCAATGTACTGCATCCAGCAGTGTCACACTGACACTTTCATTGCTCAGCTACATGCCTGTGCCTTCTCACGGCCAACATTGTTTCTAACACCTTGTCCTCAACATGGCTTTTTTTACCCCTCAGGATTGCAACTGCAGACAGGTTCCCCTTGGAACTCACACAACCCTTGGAAGAGTACATATGAGTGTCTCTGGACAAGACCTTTCTGTTGTACAGCTGACAACAGAAGAAACACGCAGGTTCTAGAGCAGCAGTTGAATCTCTAGGCAGGACCAACTAAAAGGGCTGCCCTTCTTTATTCTCTTATTTTTATATCTTTCTAAAGACAATTAAGGAATGGTGAGAGGGGTTAACACCTTTGGAAGTTTACAGGACAAAGACATGGTTAATTATCTTTTTCCACCCTAGGGGAAAGGAATGAAAAACAATTCCACAAGTGCAAAACAATCCCGGCCAGTAAAGAAAAACAAGGACCATGTTTACAGAAAAAGTATGGGAACCTGTGCTACAAAGTTACAACTATGGAACTCTGCAAAAGCAGGGCGACACCTTCCCCCTGACTGAACACGAAGGATAGGAAAGGTTAGAGGATGCTTGCTAGAACAGCTAGATACCCAGGCAGAGCACAGGCCCCTTGTTCCTAAGCTGCCAGAAACATGGAAACACCAACCCTGCTGTGATACATTCAGACTGTAATCCTGGGCTTAGCACACCCTGACTTTCAATTTAGTTCTTGTCTCCAACTTTGAAACATGTGTGTTTTCTCTACACAATGTGCCAGAGGTTTATGAAGAAGTGGAGGGGTTAATTTACAGTTCTGCTACGTGGCCCAGTCCTGTCTCAGAGCAGTTTGACTTTCACACAGCTGGCAGACACCCCCTCCTCCCCATGAGCAGCCATGGCCAGGTAACAACTACCATGTGAGGCCTGGCCCTCCCCTCCCTCATGCCCCAGGACCAAGTGGCCATTGAAGCTCCCTGGCATTTTCCTACCATTTCTGCCCAGGATTGTGGGGAGCATCATAGCCATGCATTCACTGTCCACATCATAATGTCCACATCGTCACCCAAGAGCCACCAGATCAAATAAATCAACCTTCCTTTAAAATACCACAAGAACTCTTACAGATCACTCTGAAAGATCATACTTACCAAGGGCCATGACCAAACAGATCAAGTTTATTAAACATGCCACTATAATAGATCCTCTACAGACCTCACAGTCAGTCCTGTAACTCTTCTGATTTATCATCAGTTGGAAAGAATGGGAAGCACAGAAACCAGGACTGAGCATTTTCTCTCAAGGGCCTCACTACTGCCCCAAACTGTTGTGTTCCTCTGCTTAAGCATCCAGTGGTTCTCCTCACTATCTCAGCTACACTGTGGTACCAAGAAGTCTTTTCTGCCCAGTATATATGAGATGTACTAGTCCCACCCAGAGACTTTTCAGAGCAAGCCTGAAAAGCAATAAAATCCTTGGTTTATCAACAATGATGACCCTTTTATTTTTTAATTCCTTCAGTTTAGGGATGTTAAAGTGCACGTTGTTGAGTGAGCACACCAAGTTATCCAAAGCAGCCTGTTAGAATGGATCTTTCCCAATTAATCATTTTCTACTGTCACCATTTTGTAAGCAACGCTTTTTTACTCTAGTAATAGGTAGAGAAGACCCCTAAAGAAGATATAATAAATCACTGCAGGACCTTACTACTTAAGAACAGTCCATGCAGAAGGTTTTTTTTGTAGCATCAGTTATCGAATGTGGAATCCACATAGCACAGGCTCTACAAGATGACATGTAGCGCTCATGTTCTTACACTCAGAGAACCTCTCCTTATATATGCACAGAGATCCTCTCAGTTTCCCTGTTGCACAGCTGGCAACAGAAGAAACACGCGGGTCTCAGAGCAGCAGTTGCATCTCCAAGCAGGACCGACCAAAAGCCCTGCCCTTTTTTATTTACCTATTTTTATATGTTTCCAAGGACGATCAAGGATTGGTGAAAAGGGTCAACACCCCTGAAGGTTTACAGGACAAAGACATGGTCAATCATCTTTTTCCACTCCAGGGAAAGGAATGAAAAACAATTCCACAAGTGCAAAACAATCCCGGCCGGTTAAGAAAAACAAGGACCATGTTTACAGAAAAAGTATGGGAAACTACAGTTACAGTGTTATAACTTATGGGGCCCTGTAAAACCAGGGTGACATTTCCCCACCAAATGGTTCAGTTCTTTGCCTTCTATCTCTTACTGATTGCTAATCTCCATTTTCCCCATGTGGTTTTTACACTATTTTTTCTTTTGCCTTTTAATTGTATTTTTATATGAAACTGTATTTTTTCACAGTTCCAAAATAGTGATTTTGCATTTTAAGAAAAATCTCACATATCATTCCCATCTTACATTTAAACATTTCCCACCTCTCAGTTTTGCACTACATTTTCTGACTTGTTTTTTCCTTTTAAATATATGAAGTGAACATATTTTGCTTTTTTTAATATCCTAGATATATAAATGGATGCTTGTATATGCATCATTAGCTACACTGCTCAAGTATGAAAGTTTCCATGAAACTCCTTTGTATTAATTGCAATAGATAAATACAGGACTAGAAATCCATGGAATTATCTAAATGGGTAAGCGTATTTATGGACTTAAGTAATTTATTCAGAATTCAGGAAAGATGCAGAAAGGAAAGAAATCTTACTCCAGAGAGACTAGAAAAAATGGAGACTATAAATCCAAACCAAAATTACGACAGAACTGTGAGAAAAAATAAAATTTACTCCTCTGTCACTAAAAGCCCATAAAAATATCTAGATTAAGGAATACTAGGAATAAAGAAAGGCACCAGACATCACCAAAGAGCTAGCTGAAAACATAATGCAAATTGAGGAGGAAGCCGGACTTTCAGCAGTGCACAGTAGTGATCTTCAGGTCACATCAGGGGAAAAAAATACCTGCTTTTCCTTTTCAGAAGCCCCAGATCTGGTACCATGCTTGAGAGAACAGCTCAGATGCAGCCACACCTGACCATCAGTCAGAAAAGGCTGCTTAACCACAGTTGTCAGAGAAAAGACAGACACAGTGGGAATGAGGAAAGGCTGCTAGTCAAGCAGGTCAGGAGAAGAGAAAAGAGAGTCATATCTATTTAAAGATCTGATTCTACAAGAACTATTATTAATAATTTCCCTCTATAAGATGACACGTAAATCTTTACAGTAGCAACTGCAGACCTAATAGGCAAAGAATATAAGGTGAGCAAGGCATTTTGTAGGGAAAGGAAAGCTTTTTTATAAGAACAGCTGGGGAAAAAAAGGAAATAAAGTAGACAGAAAACATTTTGGATTTAGAGTCCTTCCAGTTTTTCCACATCAAACACTGAGGAAGACCATTCACCACCCTGTAATGCCCTGCATGTAGAATGCAGACTCTAGCCTCTCTATGTGACTGTTGTAGTGTTGGGAAAATACCTCAGAAAGAGAAGTATTGAGGACCAAACTAGT
Organism: Drymodes brunneopygia; assembly: GCA_013400955.1. Lineage (NCBI taxonomy): Eukaryota > Metazoa > Chordata > Aves > Passeriformes > Petroicidae > Drymodes > Drymodes brunneopygia. The sequence goes on along the minus strand of VZTZ01024403.1, from coordinate 7,781 downwards.
ATTCTTCCCACCCCTTCCCCCATCTCAGCTAATCTCAATGGAAGCTGAAAGCATTTTGCTTGATGTGAAGCAAAAAATAGATAAATATTTTACATGATGGCCACAATTAATAGAAAGAAATTAATGAGTTCCCTTTTAGTGAAAGGTGTTCAGCATGGAAATAAAAATGAAATTGCATAAAATGGATCCTAGGAGAATAAATAGAGAAAGAAGCTAAGCACACAGCACTAGAGTTTCCAGAAGTAAGAGTCACTGCTGTGCACTGGAAAGAAGGGACAAAGACGAGCTGAGATTCACAGTGCCAGTCTATCCATCCTCTGCTGTGCAGGACTGGCATCACAGTTGGAAGCCAAGCTGAAGTACTGCTCTCGCTTTCTTAAGATAGCATTTCCATTTTGTGCCTCAATGGAAGCACTTTTCCCAACTCATACTCTCTCTGTACTAATATGTATCTGCTGGAACACTAAGTCCTGTTATTTATCATTAACCATACACAACCCATTGACTTTGTGGGTCAGCACGCTATGTTATTTGTACCATCAAATGCAGGACTTTTATTCATACTTCAGGGCCTGCTTGGCTTTGTACCATGTGCTACAATAGCAGAAGATCCATAGCTTTCTCTCCTGTCACCCTTGGGGCCCTGAGTGACATCTACCACCGTGAAAGCCTGCCAATCTACTGCATCAATGAGAACTCCCTCATGCTACAACGGGAACAACAGGTCCCTTTCACCTTGCTGCAAAAATCACAGTGCTATAAACAACACTGCACGTTTCTCAGCACTCAGTTAGAAGAAAGTGCCAGGGTTAGGACGATGCCCACCGAGAGTCAGGCCCTGCACTGGGCCCACGAAGGGGCTCTCCGAGGACCGTGGTCCCACCCAGCACTGCAGCATTTTTAGCAGAGAGGGAGGCGCACAAGACCCCAGGATGGGGTCAGGGCCGCACTCGCCGCTTCCCGCACGTCAGGGACACCGGGAGCCACGGCTCCGTCGGGGCTCCATCCACGCCCGCCCGCCGGCCCGGTCTCGCCCCGGCAGCGGCGGCCGCCGCCCCGCCCGCAGC